>CM055273.1:87333002-87596313 GCA_029237695.1 Conchocele bisecta
TCAATTCGCTGATCCCGAAATGCCCTTGCTAATGCCGAAAATCCCAATTTCTTCAACATTTCATCGACGCGAGAGCTTTCCGCCATTGTTGTTTTTGTTGTTACCGGTGTCGATATAAATGTGCTTTCGTGAAAAATGACCTATCTATATAAAGAAGTTACCACACCATATAAAGAAGTTTTGCACACCATATAAAGAAGTTTGCACATCATATAAAGAAGTTAAGCACACCATATATAAAAGAAGTTTGCACATCATATAAAGAAGTTACCACATCATATAAAGAAGTTACCACACCATATAAAGAAGTAAGCACATCATATAAAGAAGTTTGCACACCATATAAAGAAGTTTGCACATCATATAGAAGTTACCACCACACCTATAAAGAAGTTTGCACATCATATAAAGAAGTTACCACATCATATAAAGAAGTTACCACAACCATATAAAGAAAAGTAAGCACATCATATAAAGAAGTTACCACACCATATAAAGAAGTAAGCACATCATATAAAGAAGTTACCACACCATATAAAGAAGCTACCACACCATATAAAGAAGTTACCACACCATATAAAGAAGTTACCACACCATATAAAAGCTTACCACACCATATAAAGAAGTTACCACACATATAAAGAAGTTACCACACACCATATAAAGAAGTTACCACACCATATAAAGAAGTTACCACACCATATAAAGAAGTTACCACACCATATAAGGAGGTTTGCACATCATATATGTATGTATGGCCTTGGGATTCAAACAGTTCCCTCGGGCCACATCAAACGTTTGCACACAGCTGGACATGATCAAACCTTATATTGTTACATGGTTTCCGTTGTTTGCACATATATAGCGCGTGCTGTTTGCATATGGCTTTACGCAATGCTCATTCCGAGGCCGCGCGTAATGACGTCACTACGCGGAAGTGCCTTCATGACGTCACTACTTCATGACGTTCATGACGCGACCCCGGAATATGAATACCGAAAAGTATCTACGTGAATTTGGACGATTTAGAAAAGTACTGAAAATACTGAATATAATACTCAAATTACATCAGTTGTTTGTTGGAAATGTAACAATAACGTTTGAGCATTTCAAACAGTTCCCGAGGGCCACAGCAAACGTTTTCACACGGCTGGACATGGTCAAACCTTATATTGATATTAATTTGCAATGTAATTGAATACATATCATTGATTGTTGGTGCAGATATGTGATGAGCTGCCTGTTCGAAGTCAAATAGGGTATAGTAGGGCATTTCTGAGGATTCCGTGACCATCATGTTCCTACCTTTTTTATTGTTGATTTTTCAACTCGATAGGAACCATTTTATAAAAAAACAGCTCCTATGCATTTTTAAAAAATGATGGGATTTTTTGTAGAGCACAACATTCAAAGTGGCCGCAAACGACATTTTGAAATATATAAAATGCATTATCTCTGTAATGAGATGAGCAAGATACACAAATGAGGTGTCGTTTCCCAATAATGATATCATGCCAAAACTGTTGGTATGGTTAGTTTTTAGTTTGAACTTTGAAATCCAAGATGGCTGCCATCCATCATCTAAAACTACACAATACTCCATATTGTTAGTGGGATCTAAGCTAAAAGTAAAACTACTGTGTATATATTCACTAATTATAGCATGCCACATCCGCTGGAGGTGTTGTGTGTTCGTTTGAAAGGCCATATCCAACATTCGCGGCCATTTATCGATATGTAAATCGGTAATCCATGTACATGTAGTGTGGCGATTCCACCATTGACCACTGTGATATTATTTCAAACCATATCAAATAAAGATGAAATTATATTAAGTATTGCAAGTTGCAATTATGTCAAAGATAATCAAATAAGACAAAGTATATGCTGAAATTACAAATTCGGTTTAGTTTGCAGAAAATAATTCTACTCTGGTTGTACAAATAAAGTTCAAGGAAGTTTAGTTTGCATCAATAATCGTTAAATCGCGTAAATAATTACAGATGACCGATGTACTCGTTATATATATTCTCAGACTGGCGAACTTTTTTTAACTTAATATTTCGGGCAATCCACATCCATCGGATCCAAGACGTCTGGAAGTCTGGAGACTGATCCTGGAGCATCTTGAACCCGGGTGGAGTCCGCGGTGTTCTTGGAGTGGAGCCGATCACCACGGAGGAGTATGAAGAAATATCAGGTGCAGAAGGGCTGGTTGCCGCCTCACGCCGTGAAGGCAGGCTCGGCGTACTCGCCGCCATTTCCCTCCTGCTGGCCTCTTTTTTCCCGCCAAATCCTTTGTTGTAGGTTTTCTTTCTCGTGGCGGGCGGAGCTGGCTCCCTACGTTGGTATCGCCAGTTGATCTCAATTGTGAAGGTATAGCGACCGTTGTGGATACGAAACAGAGGTTCGACAACGTTTCCCTTCATCAGAGGCTTCAATAAAGTTGTCAGTTCAGCGAGAGTCGGGAATATCGACATCTTGACTGTACGGCGCTCAAAAAAATTGATCACCACATAATCTCCTTCATTTAGAATTGTGTAGCTAACATTAGAACGTCGTCTGAGAGATGAAGCCATGCCTGCTACCATAGATCGTATGTCTGTATGAAGATACAGACGTGTGAAGAATTGTCTCTTAATTGAGTAGTCTTGTCGGCATCTAAAAAAACACAAATCGCAGTTTGCACGGCAGTTACTAATTAACTGCTTTTAATTGGCAACCATGACGTAAGTTTCGGATTAATGGTGTAATTTATTAGATAATCAGCAGTGTTTAAAATTAGCGATTAATATTTCGGTGACAAACACACTCGTCTCCAATTATTAGCTTCAAAGTACGTGAAAATCAAAGTCTAATTTGGTTACTTTGTTCACAAATACTTTTACCGACAACACGGTCATGCCTCGGGTAACATACAATCGTCCCACAGCCGCTAAGCACCGTAAGCAGGTGCCCGTTTCAACGAATATCACGGAAATTGCCGAAGATTTCCGTGATACGCTAACTGGAAAATGAAAAACAGATGGTGTCATTATTAATATCTAAAAAGGAGCAAAATAATATTAACTTAGAAACATAATTTTTATATCAATAGATAGAAAAATGAATGAGCTAATTGAAAATACCTGTGCATTTTTTGTCACTGTTCTTATAACGAAAATTGAGAAGAAAAATCACAATTTGCTATATAAATCATATAAAAACTACCGACTATGTTTAAAGCTAAAAAGGACCAAAATATTTTTATTTTAAAAACACGATCGAAGCATCATCATAAAGTACAATAATTGAAGTTTAAAATGTGACTTGTGCATTTTTAATCGGTTGTGTAGTTTAAAAGTTACGTAAGAAATGGTAATAGTCTCCTATATAATTACATATAAAACTCGCCGCTACTGACTGATGCAGACTTTCTACAGGTAAGGTGGCCGCGAAAGTTGGATATGACTAAGTCCTTGAAATCCAAGATGGCCGCCGTCCGCAATATTGAACAATATAAAACACAATATTTCTGTGGGGGAAGTTAAGCTAAATGCGAAATCCAAGATGGCCACCATATGCTATCTTGAAAAACTGAGAATATAATAGTCTTGAGACGGTATATATTTGCAATGTATAAACAGTAAACAGTGTGATTTCTCACTTATTTTAGAATACTATATTGGCTTTAAGGGATGTGTTGTTACCTTAGAGATTATCATGACTGCCGAATTTCAAGATGGCAACTATATTATATATTGCGCAAAAAAAGTTGCTCACTGGATATGTGAGATGATTAATTATGAAAGGCAACACCGCAAAAAATATTGGCTTTCATTTTAGTCTGCCTGTATATATTAATCTTACTGTAAAATCCAAAAATACAAAGTGACAAAGTGATCAAAGGTTGATAATATAGTCTGAATGACTATTTGTATGGCTTCTAACCAATTATGTCCAACCATATATGTATATACATGTAATGTATACGTATGTCTCTTATCACACTTAATATAATATATGAGCCACAGTCAGTGACATGTGTGTGGGATAGTGTGTATGCTATCCCCACTTCTTCAGTGTGTTGGTGCTAGAAGCTATCAAAACCAGCTACATGCTTCCTTTTGATGTATGCCGAGGTATCCAAGGATTGCAACTGTAGTGGCTACATGCATCAGATACAAGCCTTTATATAAGTGTTGCTAATGAAAAGAATCCAACCGAACACGTACATACATTGATATGATTGTACATAGTGATATGACATCGGATATGTGACTTTAGCTAGAGATTTCAAACTGCATTTTCAACATATTAAGTAACTATACGATTACCGGGTGTAAATTGTGCAGTTACTGCATCAGAAATTGTTTGTGCTATAGCAGCTGTCAGAATCACAATTCTTATCAGTATTATCATTGGCATTAATTTTCCTGATAGTGTATGCTTAGTTGAGGCTCTGGGAACGGATGATACAAATATGCCAATATACATTACGTGTGGTGTTATGGCTTGTCAGTCACATAGTGCTATCATATTTCCTATTTAGAATTTGGGTTGGGTTGTCTATCTGCTATTAGTTAATTTGATTTGTGGTCACATTGTGATTGTCTGTGATGTAGCAATTTCTGTATTTAATAAGCATCAATCAGTGATCAAGATATATTTCCACACCAGTTTATGCTGAGAAACATATATAGTTTATATGTGTAATTGTGAACATGGTTAGACTCGGTGTGTAGAAGTATGAAGTAGAGTATGTCAATATATAATCTTTCATTTGTTAGTAGTTAGCTCACCACCGACTCTTCGCTCATGGTAGTTCCTACAAATCACTGCAAATTAAATATATTGAACAACTATATGATTACAGAGCAAATGCTTTTTTACGATTCGCAGATTTTGCAGAAATATTGAGTATACGAAATGAAGATTTCATAAAATATCAATTTATTCTAAACAGCATAAGTTCAGTATGGAGAGAAAACATAAAAACAGAACGAATTAACATTCCCTCTAACTCTGAAGCCATAATATCAAAAATACAAAAATGCAAATGTGGAAATAATAAAATCTGAATAAAAATGGGCAATTGAATTTTCAGACTCTAATTTATGCTGGCAGCAGATTTACATATTACCGTTTACATGTATAATAGACTCAAAACTTCGGAATTTTCAGTATAAATATATAATGCGAATTCTCGGGACAAATACATTGCTTTATCGTTGTAATTTTGTATGTAGCAGCCTGTGCGATTTTTGTTCCATGTATACTGAAAATATAAAACATTTATTTTGGGAATGTACTCATGTGCAACACATTTGGTCACAGCTTAGACCGTTTTTAAACAGTAAAGACAAGAATTATACAGTGAATTTTCAGATCATCTCTCTAGGATTTAATGACAAATCGCAGTTGGCACAACAACGTAATTTTATTATTATATTGACAAAATTCTTCATTATTAAATGCAAATATGAACATCGTGACATAAAATATGAACACTTTTTAAACTATTTGAAGTACAGAATAGCCTTAGAAGAAGAAATAGCCATTAACAAAGATAAAATAGAACAACCTAATATTAAATGGGGCAGGTGTGCCAATTAATATGTGTATAGCACCATATAACAAGCAAGTACATTGTTTTACACACTCATGTAATATATACTGAGCAAAACTAGAAACGTCCCTCCATGTTTAAGGAAAGATTCATCAAAAACCAAAAGGGTTACTTTTAAAAATCAAAATGGAAAAACAAGTTCATTCATTTCTGTATCAAAGCCAATAAATTTCATTTGGATATCTTGTTAAATATTCGAGAGATAACCGGCCAAGGGCGGTAGGGGTCAAAATCAAAAATCACAAAAACTCAGAAATGTGTTACTTAATGTTTAGAGATGGAATTTCAATAAGTAATGTGGCAAATTCAGTAAATCTCGTTGTAGTACCGAGTGTGGCCACCATTTGCATGAATGCATGCAATGACCTACGCCGCATCGACGTGACGTAACGCAATACCAGTGCGTTGGGCAAATTCCTCCATTCCCGTTGTAACGCCCGTGTAAGATCGCGAGCATTGTCAATCTGATGGTTTAGCTCGTGCTTTGCGGCCCAGCTCATCCCATGTGCTCAATGGGATTGAGATCCGGGGAGACCGCGGGACATGGCATGACGTCGACGTTGTTTTGCTGTAAGTATTGAGTGGTGACCCTGGCTACGTGAGGGCGGGCATTGTCGTGCATCAATGTCACACCAGGACCATGCTGACGGATAAATGGTAAGGCATGTGCATTTAGCACATCTGCAACATAACGTTGTGCATTGATGTTGCCCTGTACAACAACCAAATTTGTCTTCCGGTTTCCCATGATCCCACCCCAGACCATTACGCTCCCTCCCCCAAACCTGTTCTTCTCAACAATGCAACAATCGGTGAATCTTTCATTTTTACGCCTGTATACCCGTAATCTTCCGTCAGCATGACTAACTGTGAACCGAGATTCATCGGTGAACAAAACTCGGTTCCAGTCAGCCCTGCTTCCTAGTTCAGATGACGTCGCGCCCATAACAGTCTGGCAGCACGGTGACGTTGGGTCATTATCTGACCAGTGTACGGGCGGCGTGCCCGGATTGGTTGGGCGTTACGACGTAACCGGTTGCGAATGGTCTGCCCTGAGACACCGTATCGCCTAGCAATTACTGTGGCTGCCAATCGACGTTGACGTAAGTGTGTCAACGTAATGTAACGATCGGCTCTAGCCGTCGTTACACGAGGCCTACCAGGTCGCTGCCGGTCGTGAACAGCCCCAGTCTGCTGGTACCGGGCTGCAAGACGATCAATCGTCTTCCGACAGCAACCAAACCGAGGCGCGACCGCCCTGGCGGCCATCCCACCCGCAAGCATCCCAATTGCCTGATTTCGCTCGTTTTCGGAAAGCCGTGGCATATCGAAAACAGTGAAAAATTAAAAAAGGTTTTTAATTTTCCGAATAGCCCCTTCGCATGAATGGTACGACATGAACTGAATCACCTTATCGATGACAAGTATAGCGTGCACGTGCAAAAAAGTGTAAATCAACGTTCCGGTCACTGGACGCTATGTAAACCGTGTGTATCGGCTAAACTCTACACGATCGTATTCTGAACATCGCCACGGTTTAAAATACATGTACTTTGAACATGTGGTACATACATAGACAGAGCTACACCGGCTATAAAACAGGGACGTTTCTAGTTTTGTTGAGTATAGTAATCATGCTCAGTGTATCTGAAGTGTGTACCAGGTATCAACATAGGGGAGGGATATCTTTATTTCCTTTCATTCTACTATATTTTTCTGACGATTTCTTTTAAAAACACATCACTCGAAAATACACTATCTACTTCATGTAATGTCAAATGTGTTGTGTTATGTATGCATGTGAAAAGATATTATTGTACATGTTGTATTTAAACGTGAATAAAAAAAAAAGCCAAACAAAAATAAAATGTACAATTGATGTATAATCAAACTAAATATATCACTAGTTAGCCACAAGTTAGGCCCCATGTAGATTAATCTTATACATTGTAAATAAATATGATGGACGACCTGCGAGCAAGCAACACCCAGCATCACGGTCAGTCAGTGATGAGTTCATATACAAATGACTGATACGTATCAGTATAAGTTAGACGGACATGCAACGCATATTCAACTTTCATTAATTTACTGGGACTCATGTAGTAGCCGTAGAATTCATAATAACATAACACTAGTAGTAATTTGTATGCATTTAAAGATGGAATAATGTCACCATTTTGGAGTCATGATTTGCATACGATTGGATAAAAAATGTGTACTTCTGTGTTTCTGTGTTAACTAGTCCTAATAGTAGAGCACTGTATCATTTTGAAGACAACTGCTAGCGGTCATCAAAGACTTTGTTATCCATGGAAGACCAGTATCACAATCAATATATGTTACCCTGAAATTAAACAGTAATAAGTGTGGTTTCTCCCATATTCTATCATTTAGAACAGCCACACAATTTGATTCTCCGTATTGGCCTTATTTGGCCTAGGATATATTGCAGTTGTTTTCTTTCAAGATGGCATACAGAGGTAATCTTGGATTTAAAACTAAGTATAATATACAGCCAAGCAATAAGTTCGCAAGGTTTAAATTTATTTGTAAGAAAACAAGATTTGTTGTGTAATTGTAACTTATATTGCCCCATATATAATATGTTTAAGTGTTACAAAACAGCGGACATATTGGATTTCAATGCATTGCTAACCTCCAAATTATGAAACTGTTTTACAGCAGATGTGGGCTGCTAAAATGTATGAAATACTCATGACTTGGTACTTTCAGCCTAAATGCCATCTTGGAAATGTTGTATTTTTAAGATGGAAAATCGTGGCCATCTTGGATTTCCGAACCCTGATAACAATCAACCTAACAAACAGCCCTTCCAGTAGGTGTAGTCTGCTGAAATTAGAGAAAATTCACACCATGTGCACCTTTAGCTGAATATTCCGCTCGGAAATATTGTGTTTTATATTGTCCAAGATGGCGGGCGGTGGCCATCTTGAATTGTATGGGCTTAGTGACTTTCAAACCAACACACAACCCCTCCAGCAGATATTACATGCTAAATTTAGTGAATATATGCACACTAGTTTTACTTTTAGCTTAGCTCCCACTAACAAGACGGAGTGTTTTGTATTTTAAGATGTTGGATGGCAACCATCTTGGATTTAAAGGTCAAAACCAAAAAAAATAACCATAGCTATAATCTTGGCATGTTATAATTATTGGGAAACGACACCTCATTTGTGTTTCTTGCTTATCTCATTACAGAGATAATGTTTTATATATTTCAAAATGGCGTTGGCGACCATTTTGAATTTTGTGCTCTAAGACGTTCTTCCATCATTTTTGACAAATGCATAGAAATCACTTTTTTCCTAAAATTGTTCAAGTTGACAAATCGACAATAAAAAAAGGGTAGGAAGATAGTGGTCACGGAATCCTCGGAAATTACCCTACTAGTAGTATATACGTGTGTACATATTGTAACGTTTTTGTGATCACCATCTGAGTTGCACCTTGTCTGGAACGACGCATTAGTTTTACAATCATATTGTGATGGTACGCAATCGATCGTATAGTGGAATAAGCCTACATCTCCGTCCCCGTGGCGCATAAAATAAGTTGGTCGTGTAAAAAGTTGGTATGAGCAGATTGTTTGACTGCTTTTTTCTATATCATAGTATCTTCAGACACATGCCACATTAAATGAACTCACGTGACATAGGCTCGTGATGTAATATAATATGCCCTTGATAAATCAGGTGACGATGCAACCATCGACGTGACCCACTGTGGCTGGGTACAATATATAACCCGTATCGTCTGGGCATTGGCTACATGTACTGAGTCTGGAAACTAAATATGTATGAATTGCTAACTGCAAGAATATCTCATCACTAACAAGATGTTAATGATTTATCAAAATTTAAGATTTATCCATTGTACTTGGTTGTATACATCGGCTCTAAACATACATGTCGCACCAATACAAACTAATCGGTTGTACCCCTGGATACGGTACAATTAATTTATTGCATGTATACGATATGCTCTTTATACATGTATATACAATGTACGAACAGTATACGTATGTGATATATATACGACTTTTATAGACAAATATGTAACCAGCAGAAAAGCGCTACTGTACGGACAAGAAACCAGCAGCGGCGTTTGGTGGTTTAAAGGATACCGGGGAGTTGTTTTCACACTAGCTATGCGGATGTATGCCATGCGAGGGATTTTACGGAGCCCCCAGGAACGTAGAATTCTTTTTTTATTAATTCGTTCCCTTAATTTAACAATTCGTTCCCTCAATTTAACAATTCGTTCCCTCAATTTAACAATTCGTTCCCACGAAATAACAATAACAAACGTGGGAACGAATTGCTATATCGTGGGAACGAATTGTTAATTCGAGGGAACGAATTGTTAAATTGAGGGAACGAAATGTCATTTCGTGGGAACGAATGTTATATCGTGGTAATGAATTGTTAATTCGGGGGAATGAATTGTTAATTCGGGGGAAAGAATTGTTAAATTGAGGGAACGATTTGTCATTTCGTGGGAACGAATTAATAACAAAAAATGCATGTCCCCTGCGGGGCTCTGTAGGATTTAGCTTCGTGTAACAAAGCAATGTTCTTGTATACACTACTGAATACAGAAACTCGCAAATATTTGAATACTCACAGCTCACAAATATTTCAGCACAAACATATTTGAATACTTGCAGCTCACAAAGCCGTTATGAAGGTGGAACTCACAAGTATGATTTGTACTTTTTGCAACTCACACGTCAACATATGTGCATTCGTCCGTCGGTGTGTCCGTGCGTGCGTGCATCCGTCCGTCACTAAACCATAAAGCTCGGGTAAATGGCTTATAATATCTGTTTCCTCGGATCTGCTTCATATTTCACACACGTATTGCTACAATGGTCCTCTACCACCCTGTGACAAATCTGCTAAGCACAGGGTCAAGGTCAGATACCGCCCTGTGGCAAGGCCACGTTCGTGCCATCCCCACTAAGCCCAGAGTCAATGTCGAATAATTGGTGCATTCGAAACCT
Organism: Conchocele bisecta; assembly: GCA_029237695.1. NCBI lineage: Eukaryota > Metazoa > Mollusca > Bivalvia > Lucinida > Thyasiridae > Conchocele > Conchocele bisecta. Next base: position 87,343,640 of record CM055273.1, read on the forward strand.
TAACGCTCGGGTAAATGGCTTATAATTGATGTTTCCTTGCTCAGATCTGCATCATATTTCACACACGCATTCCCACAATGGGGGGGGGGTGGTAATTTTCATATTTTTGAGAACAAATGTAAATGCTTGGATTTAACGACGGCACTGGTTCGATGACCTTGCATGTCGTCTCCCGAGAAGGGGAGATAGGAAGGAGGTGGATACAGAGGAAACCGGCACCAAAGGGCCTAGCTCTTATTAGAATAGTCCGCTCTGGTTCTTTAACGTGCTCAGACTCTCCTTCAAATCTGATACACGGTGCCGCCGTTTAAAGTCCCCATCCGAAAGGACTAGTAAAGCAGGAAATACAAAGTATCTCAGAAATACTGACGACTAGGTACTGAACCCTGAATCAAACCCGGGTCGCCAGCGTGGCAGTCCGACGGTGTTACCCCTCGGCCACGGTCTGCTCTTTTTTGAGAACAAAAAAACACCCCCTTTTTATAAATGGACTAGTCTGAAAATCATTTTGTAACGGTTGGATAGGTTGTAAAATTAACATACATGTACATGTATATCAAAATCCATTCCCGTTACTTAGGGATGAAATAGTTAATTATGTAAATCCTATGGCAGCAATCTCCGATTACATAAAGTAGTTTGACGATATTCAATTTACAATTAATAAGATCCAATTGGTTAGGAAAGTATGGATTCGGCTGGTCGTAAAAGTCGCGAGGAATCTTTTTCAGCCCTCCTATAATGATGTGGAAAAAAGCTACTCACCCATGAAAACAGTAGGTAGCCAATGCGAAGCAGTCAATGATAGATATCCGTCGGTCATCTTGAATAACCAATGTTGTATTTCATTTTATTTTATTTTGGGAGGGTGAGGGAGTGTTAATAGATATCATCTCATACGCGATCTGATTTTGTACATAAGAACAGCGCGATATTTCATGAAATATATTTACAGAAACAGTGATGCATGACGTCGAAAGATGACAACATTGTCATAGCAATTGCAATTTGCTATGAAACTTTCGTCAACCGAAAATATCGTAGATTTTGTAAATAGTTTTCATGATATATCGTACATGTTCTCAGGTACAAAATCACATAGCGTGTCTCGTATTAAATACTCACACATGAAAGATCTTCCATTCACATCCAGCAGTATTTTATGTCAGAATTCATTCTGACATAAAATACTGCTGGATGTGAATGGAGGATCTTTCATGTGTGATGATTTAATACGAGACACGCTATGTGATTGTTCACAAGTTGTGGCACCCGGCGTGGCCTTGCAGTCGGTGCCAGTAACCAATGGTCCCGCTTTTATGGCAGCCCCGCGGTCCCCCATTGTGCTCCCTCGCGAATCCCTCGCACGTGAGTGGGCATCCGAAATGTGCGGCATATCGCTTCATGTTGTTCTGGACACATTCAGAGGAACAGTAGAGATCACTGGCGCACGACTCCCAACCTGTGTGATAGACGAACTTAGTGAAAAAATAAACGACAAACAAAAACATATATTAAAGGTACATGCCCACTCAGTAGGCACCAAATGTTCTTTATATCAAAGACATCATCAGAGACATTTCCTGGCAAAATAAACATGCATTCACCTTTTCCCCACGTAATGATTGGCATTATTATACATTTTATATCAGAGGTAAATATCCACACTGATATCAGGGGCGATAACCGTGTTTCCTTAAAATGTTAACGGAAATTACTAATTATTCGCTGTATTTATATTTTGATGTGCAATGATCATACTTTATAATCTGTCGAAAATACTTTTTTCAGGCGAGGCATTTAATTTGTATAAATAATTAAAAAATATCATGCCTCATTTGCATATGGAAAAGGCCTGATACCACCGCGCGTCACTATCAGTAAAATAAATATTACTAAATGATTATATCTGTATAGCGGGCACTCGCAATTTTTAGAAATGGTGGAACAGTGACACAAATATACACTTATTTAATTCCTATAAAGAACAGTTTGTGCCCTCTGAGTGGGCATGTACCTTTAACGGGAAAATATTTTATCCCGTCAACACAGTGCGTATGTGCCGTGAAACACGGTGCCGTGAAACATTTTTGATATCCAGTCAATACACTTTTTGCATTTTACAGCCATTTGTAGGTGTTGGCGGGATAAATAGAATAGTAGGTTAGTGCCGTGAATGGGAAAAAATATCTGGCGCGGCACGGAAACGGGATGTGCTCGGCAGAGCCTCGCCCATCCCGTTTCCTGAGCCTTGCCAGATATATTTTTTCCCATTCACGGCACTAACCTACTATTCTCTATATCTTTAAATTCAAATTGGTTAATGATAGTATATGATGGATCGGTAAATGTTGAACTAACATATAATAGTTGTGTCACAAACAATACACATTACTATCTAATTGACAAACATGTATGTCCGACTTTTCGAGCGAGTCGTACTCATCCTCGTTGTAATTGGGATCAGGTGAACATTATATTCTGACGAGTCTCATGCCACAAAACATTACAATTATTTCTTATAATGTACATTGACTATTCGTTGCTATGATGACCGTAGTATACAGAACACAGAATAATTGATTAAGCATTAAACATACAATGATGCTTTTCGCTTTACATGTGGGGGGGGACAGGGGGTCTTCATCTCCCACCTCCCTACCCCCTCCTCCCACTTCCCTCCCCCACCTTCCACCCCCTCCTCTCCACCACCTCCCACCATCCCCATCCCACCTCCTCTCCCCACCTCCTTCCCTACACTGTCTACGATTTCACCGGTTACCGTGTACACAAATCACCGTTTTCCGCCCCACGGCACACCGTTTTCCGCCCCCTTCTACACACTGTATCACCGGTTTGCTGACCCCCCCCCCCCCCCCCCCCCCACACCCTCTTACATGGTGATATTTTACATGAGCGAGTGAAATAATCAAGTGTGATTTACAATGGAGCTAATATATAAATAGGAACTTGTACATGTACCCACGCTAAATGAGATATTGGAATTGTATGGGTGATTTTTTAGACCGTATACCATTGCAATAACTACGTGTTCGGAAAGATATCACCGCTCGCGGGAGTGTTCGTGACACACGCCCAGCCACAAGGTGGCCACCAGTAGCCGATTTCATCTAAAGTGCAAAGTATACTTTGAGGGAGTAATCATTTATTTTTCCCGAAAAGTATACTTTGAGGGAGTAATCATTTATTTTTCCCGAAATGCATTAATTCATATAGAACTAACGACTGCATATATTTGATGATTAAAAGTATGCAGAATTATTATACTGAATTTATTACATTATCACAGCCAAAATGGCTGTGATAATGTAATAAATTCAGTATAATGAAAATTAATAAATTTATCTTTAAATTTAAAATTTCTCCCTCAAAGTATACCTTGCTCGATAAGCATACTTTGGAATGTTGGTGAAATCGGCTACTGACCACCATATAAGTTCAACCCATATGTTCGTAAAAGGCGGACAATATATTCTAATAGTACTGAGCATTACCGTTAAACATGACTAAGTTCAAATTGAAATGAACACACTTTTTCCATTTCAATATCTGCAGGTTTTATTGTTCCATAATCCGGATTTGTTTAGCCATGTTCGACCCTACATACTATAATTTATTGCATAAAATGGGCTTTCACAGCGTAATAAAGCAGTGTAATAAAAATCACAATACATTAGTGTAATAAAATATGCAGATGAACCCGCTACAGAAAACACGTTATGTAATCAGCCAGCTTAAAATTATGTTGCTGTGCTTATGCAATAAATATAATCTAACAATTGTGTTGATGTAATATGATATTTATTAAATTTGTTGACTAAATTCATAAGAATTTAGGCTATACCTCGTTTCTTATGAAATCAGTAAACTGGTTTAATAAATATCATATTAAATCATCACTCATGTAAGATCCTCTATATATAATATAAAGCAAACATGTCAACACACTGTGGTATGTGTTACGGCAGCTTGCAACAAGCCGTATCATCAAGATCTACTGTGTATTTCACTATTTTCCAGATATTTAACAAAAATACCCCTCATGTGTTGAAGGGAAAAGTCCCGAAATAAACATACAATGTAACTATCAACGTCAGCTATTTAGGTGTGAACGGGTGGGATTATTACATACTTGCGCCAGGGCTTCCACAGTCCAGCCAGTAGCTGTGCTTGATTTGAAAATATCCGCACGAATTGGAACTCACGTCATAGTGACAGCCAAGCGGTCGGCACCCGGACTCGTGCTGTTTAATGGACAAACGTATGGAATATATCTTAACTATTTGCTTGCTGGAAGCGTGTGGACTACAAATGGCTAAAAAATAGCAGATACAATCAGTATATGTTCTTTTATTTCTCCCTGTAAATATAATGAATATGTCTTGGAATGTCATTAGAATTGCGTCCGGAGCGCGCAATTCTAATTAAATTGCAAGACATATTTACAGAGAGAAATAAGACAAATGCTCCTAATGTGTTGGCTGTTATTTTCACCGCTACCATGCAGAGTTTAAACTAGATAACTATGCCCAAATATTGGAGCCAGTAGTACGTCTGTTATCAATACACGCATTCACACGCATGTGCGGCGAATGAACTAGATACAAGATACAAACCAATGCTAGACGTGTCGAGCGAGTCGTATAACCAAGGTAAAGTGAACAATATTCTTGAGCCACAAAAGTAGTACGGTTATTTCTATTGCATTTGACACATACATTGACCACCCGTTATCAAAGACGACTCCTGTGTTTAACCAGATGGCCGCGGCCCGCATGTCGAGCCCGCCGAGGCATTTGATGGTCTTAGAGTGTTATGTATTTATTTGAAGTTTGAATTAAGGGTTGTGGAGATATAAGGTATGTAAAAGCTTTAACGCAAATTTTAAAGTAATTTTACCTTGATCTTGGTCATGTGGACCACATGGGTGGGCTATAGAATGAAAATATGGATGATGATAAAGAATTGTTTGAAGTTTGAAGTAAATCGGAGTAAGTGTTGTGGAGATATAAGGTATGTAAAAACTTTAACACAAATTTATTTCAAAGTCATTTGACCTTGACATTGGGCATGTGGACCACATGGGCAGACAATAGAATGAAAATATGGATGATGAATAAGAAGTATTGGATGGTGGATGTAAATCGGAGTAAGTGTTGTGGAAATATAAGTTATGTAAAATATTTAACACAAATTTAAGTCATTTGACCTTGACCTTTGGCATGTGGACCACATGGACATGCTATGGAATGAAAATATGGATGTTGAAAAGGAAGTATTGGAAGTTGGAAGTAAATTGGAATAACAATTGTGGAGATATAAGTAACGCAGATTTTATAATAACGCAAACTTCTAAGCATTGACCTTGGGGCACAGGGGCCGCATGAGTGGGACACAGAATTAATATATGGATGATGACCAATAAGCATACAAAGTTTCAAGCAAATCCGACTTACGGTTACAGAGATAGTAGGTATCTGAAAACATTAACGCAAATTTTGACAAAAATGTAACGCAACCTTCTAAGTCATTTGACATTGGACACAGGGGCCGCATGAGTGGGATACAGCATGAATATATTGATGATGACTAATAAGCATATGCAGTTTCAAGTCAATGGGACTTAGGACTGCAGAGATAGAAGGTATTTAAAAACTTGAACGCAGATTTCGGACGGACTCACGGACGGACGCACGGACATCCGGACGCTATTGTGATCACTGTCTCGCTTTCCGCAAGCGGACTCGACACAAATACGGGCAATAAAGGGTGCACTTATTGACGTAGCGCGAGTCAGTGAAATCAGAATGTTTTGCAAATGAACATAATTATATATATAAGGCTGTATATGTGATATGTGGCAAATAATTTAGAATGGTGTCAAATTAGCCACGTGTTCAGGCACGGGGAGTGTAGTGGTGGTATATACCGTCACTTACCGTACAAATGCACTGTAGACACTGTTCTGACACCATGCCTGATGAACAGAAGAAATAGCATGGGTACACACTGCAAATGACATGGGTACACACAGCAAATAACATGGGTACACACAGCAAATGACATGGGTACACACAGCAAATAACATGGGTACACACAGCAAATGACATGGGTACACACAGCAAATAACGTGGGTACACACAGCAAATAACGTGGGTACACACAGCAAACACTGGCTGGCAGCCTGTGTCATGTAAAATAACAAGTATTCTTTACGACATTCATTGTTCAGTATGCATGTTTATCAGGTTGCAAGTGGCATAGCACACCAGGGGCCCGTTTTACTAAATTTCGTAAGTGTAACATTTACACATGTACCATTTACAGGGGACCGTTTCACTAAACATCGTACGACTAAAATGTTCGTAAGTGCAAAAGTATTAACAATGTTTTCTTGTAAACAATTATTGAATTTACATGATGCAGCATATGTTCAATAAATGAATACATCAATTGAAATTTCCAGACTATCCTAAATTTGCACTTACGAACATTTAACATTTTAGTCGTACCAAGTTTAGTGAAATGGCCCCCCCCCCCCCCCCCCCCCCCCTCTGAGACACTCATTGGTTTCATGTAAAGGTATGTGCATGTACAAGGTGAAACATGTGAAAGTTAATTAACCACAGTAATGTGAGAAGGAAATTAAAAAAGATCAAGATCAAGTATAATAAAACGGGCCCAGGAACTTTACAAGGCAACGAATATTCATGTGTTAATAAAATAAATTGAAATGAATATCGAGCCACAGGAACAGGTTGGAATAACTAACCTGGGGCGAAGCCGCTCCCTCCCGTGCCGGTAGATGGTGTGCGACAAGCAGACGACGCCGATACGTGCACAAACTGGGAGGCCACCCAGACACTCTGTAACACGATACTAAATGTGTTATCGAGTTATCCTGTATATGGGCACATGGTTGTCAAAATGGACCGTATGGCATCTGCGACAATCATAACCCCAGATAATCCTTTAACTTTGGTAACAAATATCTGACGTATACTGAAAGGTACATGCCCACTCAGTAGGCACTCCTATAAAGAACAGTTTGTGCCTACTGAGTGGACATATACCTTAAACGTGACCGATGTCTGCATGTCCGAAATGACTAAAAAATAGAATGGTTGGACATTCGAGACGTTTTTGTAACTTAAATTGTTGACTGCTGTTATTGTTGTTGCCGCTGCTGCTCCCTCTCCTCCTCCTACTACTTCTGATGTTACTGGTGCCGCTGCCACTACTACTACTGCTGCTGCTAATATATCTGGTGCAATTTCTTCTGTCTTCATAAACACATGTTTAATGGTCTTTCGTTCCACAAACTAGTTGGAAACAAGACATATTTGCGTCTGGAATGATTTATTTTGGTTTCCGCTAACCCTACCTACCCTATTTATTACCCATACCCTACACATAATTTAGCCGTGACACACAAATGTACCTACAGTCCTCTGCGACCAGCCTGCATGCAACTGCAGGCGAACAACATATGCATGCATGGTTGCGTGCAGGCTGGTCTGGGCATATGCTGGTTACAGAACACTGAATGTACATTTTCTCGCGTGGTGGCTCATAATTATCATGTACAATAATTATAGAATTAAGCGATTTTTTACCCAGACATATGTTGGACGAGGTGGATGCTATGGCCCATTTACTCTTTATGCGGTATGACCATGCCTTTTCGCCGCATACAGCTTACAGCTTACGCATACAGCGTACGCATTACGCTCATAATTATGTGTGCTATATGCCGCGCGCGCTATATGCGGCGTTACAGTGCACATTACAAGTCGTCTTAACTATTATATGTAATTTGCGGAAAGTAGACTTATTTATGTGCCAAGGCGCAATAAATTGGACGAAGTTATTTACACGAAATCTCGTTTAAATGACCTGATGCTGCCCGCTAGCGACATCGATTTTAACATACATTTATTTTAATCACATCTTTTATATATTAGATACATTTTCGAGATTAGTTTTTGTATTTACACAGCACATGGTCAATGTATGCGCGATCACGTTAGTTAGTGAGATCACGTTTACCCGCATGATTGCAAGATTGAAACGCTAGTTATTCTTTTCAATATTTTTTTTTTATTTTCATTTTTTTTTCCAGGCGACCCTTAGGGTCATATATATGCAGAAAGCCATTACACCTACCGTGAAATGCTTTTTTAACAACTGTTTTTGGTCACATTTCATCAACATCTGAGACACTGGTCCTTTAAAATACATGTAGCACGCTATTTATTACACCAGTTTACCATACGAGTCCAGTACTTAAATATCATTAAATAGACGAAACTGTGACATTGTGACGTAATTTTATACAAATAGGTCATTATTTTTTGTTGCGCCCGCTTGCGGAAAACGCGATATAGTCGGCACATTGACATACGTATATGGTTTTTGTTCGTTTTTCGGTATACTACCAAAGCCTCCGTGTGCGTGACATGTGGGCCACAGCCATCTAGTGTTGACCATTGAATATCCGAGATATTATGATTTTAACACTACATACCTCAATACGAGTGTTTGCAAACAGTGTAGATCCAGATGAGCCGGCTCGTGACGAGCCGTCATATCAGGATCTGCAATTTTGTGCAGGATATGTTCATTGAGTTTACATAGATCAATTTACCACCAGTTGGAGTTTGAATTTAAATGCCGTTAAACACAGGAAAGTGCAGTTCGAAGAGCTTACAAATAATAGGACAATCCCCTAGTTACCTTCGCAACTAGATACCCCCCCCCCCCCCCCCAAATGCTGGATCCGCCCCTGGGACTAGTCTGAACATTATCATGTGACGATTGCATTAGTCGGAAAATTAACATATCACAGAACATTCCAGTTATTTAGAGGTGAAAGAGCTAGGCTTATTACTTACATTATGATTGTGAACGTTCTGCAATTCGTACCAAGTGTATCCATCTTTGGCCAGCACACCACCATCAAATATGAAACACTCGCCACGGCTCAATGAACCATGCACGTGTGAATGGATTCCAGCTGCAAACAAGTAGCAGGCGAATATTCAGGGGTGGGAACAGTTCTAAATGCCAAATCCTGAAAATGGCTAAACAACCATATTTTTTTTTTTACACCCACAAATGCGTAAAAGTGTGCTTCCGGTGTTGAAACAGTATTATCAGGACCCACAAATCAGGATTTCAGAATATATCCGGAAAAGACCCACCCCTGCATATTGGTACAGTGGGAAATGTGTTCAAACTGAATGGGTATCCGTAGCAAACAGCCATTAATGTTTTTTTCCAGCTGAAAGGTCAATACGTGCAAAGAAATCCATGATGTATACAATTGTGTTGCGCAAATGTATACACTGTGTACCACCTGAAACTATGAAATACTCTTGCATTCAAACAGTCCATGACTAGAGTTGCTGAATTTTAGAATGTTCAAATGTTTTATTACAAAATCAGGTGACTGGAGACACTTGGCTTATGGGATTGCGACCAGTGTAGGGCTCCTGATCAAATGGCACACTCGAGTCCTATGTAGCCCGATAACGATCTATATTGCTCGTTTAACTGAAGCATGAATGCCGATGTGGTTTCATTGATGGAACGGCGAACAATGCAGTTCCTGATCAGGTTGTGCGAATACAACCCGATCTGGATCTACACTGGTCGCAAAACCCATAAGCCCCATTCCTCTAGTCACAGCCACAAATACACTTGCATTCAAACAGTCGCTCCATGATTTTAGAGTAATGTGCAAATGTTTTATTTCAGAATCATACATTGAATGATATGGCCGCCGACATACTAGTACCTGCATCCCTGTAGTGTACCCCCGAGGCCGTCAGACAGACGCAAGATCCGGTAGTCGGGGTCGATCCGACGACCAGTCCAATACACGCGACTACAGTAGCAATGAACAACATTGTGTATTCATGCATGTCCATGGCAAGAACCTTCGTACAAATTTACTGTACGGCTTAGTTTGAGGACGAGATACGAAGTCACACATTTTATCACATTTGAATTCAAATGCGGAATTATTAACCATGTGGAGATTGAACAATAAACTTTTCATCTGTCTTTTCCAATTATGTCTATTATTTTATTGTATTTCACCAACAGAAAGCATGTTGCAGCAGTGCATAAGTATTGTTTGTTTGATTGTTTATTGGTGTTTAACGACCTATCAACAGCTAAGGTCATGTAAGGCTGGGGAATCCCTAAATCAGAACGGAATATTTACATCCAGAAACAATATAATGAAATTAGAATAACCTGACCTAGTGCCAGGTCCATACCACACCAAAGTCACTTGGCCCCTTCCCCGAAAATATGATAGCAAATAATCGTAATACTCACATAAGGGGTATAACCAGATTCAACTGTCACATACAAAATGCCAAAGATGTATGTGAGGGCCAAACCAGGTATGCAGTCGGGATACCGGTAAGAATGAACCCCGATCGTTAAATTACCCATCACATGCTCCCTCCCATCTGCCACCCACTTAGTGCATAAGTAAGGCAACCGGTGATACTCATACGATGTGGCTGACACATTAATACAATGTATTATGTATTTGGAGAGAGACATCCGACATCAATAGTATGTCCCGCATTGCAATGTCGCGTTTCCTGATGGGATTACTAGGTCAGACACTTTCATGATATGCGGCTGTGACGAGAAATGGTGCTTATAGGTTTTGCGATCAGTGTAGATCCAGATCAGCCTGTGCATCCGCACAGTCTAATCAGGATATGCACGGTTCGCCATTCCGTCAAAGAAACACCCGCCGTGATCATAACAAGCAATATAGATCGCCATTAAGCTACAGGAGTCTGCTATTTCACCAGGAGATAAACAGGTCACAAATCCCCATGTCTGCAGTTACAGCCACATATTCATATTTGGATTTTAGAGATACGAGATAAGACAGCACATTTGTGCATGGTCTACATGGATTCTCAGATATGGATTTTGTGTGTGTAATAATTATACATGTACATGTACATTCAGTCACATTGGCCAGAAATATAAAGATCACAAAACGTGGATGTTGTGCGGTTTTGTGATGAAAGTACAAAACTGTATGTTAGCATTGTCAAGTATGCAGATTCGAAAAAAAGGTTGTATCACTCTGATTCTCGGCACAGGGTGAAGTAACGGACCGAGGTCTATAAATACATTAAATATGCCTAAAAGCATAAATAAATGAAGATTTTTTTTTTTTTTTTTTTACCCCTTCCATCTAACCATTATAGGTTACCTATAATGAGTGAGTGAATAGGGTTTAACGTCCGCTTTTCTGACATAGAGGTACAAGCCTCAGGGAGTCTACACGCAGACGGGTCAACGGGGTCGAGTCCCATATCCACCTGTCCAAGGGGGGGTAAATCCCAACTTCAGAACTCAATATTTACAATCAAAATATATATTCAGTCCTGAAATTAGAACAACCTGATCTGGTGCCAGGCCCTCGCCACACCAGCATCATTTATCCCATCCCCTAAAAGTAATAGGATTAGCGCTAATCTTACTTTTATATATGGGGCATAGCCCGACTCAACTCTCACATACAAGAAAGCCAAAAATGTACATGAGGGCCAAATCCGGTATAGTGGGTTCCGGAAAGTATGAACCCAATCGTTAAGCCAGTTTAGTCGCCTTTTACGACAAGCAATGGCTACTGCAGCACTATTCTCAGGATCAGTTGATCCCGCCCCGGTGCCTGCACGGGGCGATACCTATAATGGTTAGATGGAAGGGGTAAAAAATAAAAAAAAAAAAAAAAAAAAAAAAAAAAAAAAAAAAAAAAAAAAAAAAAAAAAAAAATCTTCATTTATTTATGCTTTTAGGCATATTTAATGTATTTATAGACCTCGGTCCGTTACTTCACCCTGTGATTCTCGGCACTAGGTCAGGTTATTCTAATTTATGGGCTGAATATATATTTATTTTGTTGTAAATATTCCGATATGATTTTGGGACCCCCACCCAATGCAGCAGGTTAAATGCGGGATCAACCCCATTGGCCCGGGCCTTAAATGGGCTTAGCGGTTTATAGGTTTGTTTGTTGGGGTTTAACGGCATATCAACAGCTACGGTCTTTTAAAGTCGGGAAATGGGTTTAGTACTGAAGCCCATATATTACCTGTCCAATAAAAAAACTATATGCTGTTGATAGGCCGTTAAACACGAATACATCAAATAATTAACGTTAAAGGCACTGGGCCTCAGATATGCACAAAAAGAAATCAAACAGATATAATAGCACAAATCAATTGGGATTTATAGTAAAAACTGTTTATATTAACAAGAATTCCGCCACGGAAGCGGTGTTACGCCTGCCAAGGCAGATGACCGAAACATGATCAAAGGCATGTACTAACGTAAGCATCACAAAAAACCATCGGAGAAGTGCATGCTTTAAAGGTACATACCCACGCAGTAGACACAAAATGTTCATTATATCTGAGAGATCATCAGAGACATTTTCTGGCAAAATAAACATTCATTTACCATTACCCCACGTATTGATTGGCATTAGTATACATTTTATATCAGACGTAAATTACAACACTGATATCAGGGGCGATAACCCTGTTTCTTTAAAATGTTAACGGACAATATTATTTATTCTCTGTATTTATTTTTTGATGTGCAATGATCATACTTTATAATCAGTCGAAAATATTATTTTTTCAGGTGACACATTTAATTAGTATAAATAATTAAAAAATATCATGCCTCATTTGCATATGAAAATAGCCTGATACCACCGCGCGTCACTATCAGTAAAATAAACATTACTAAATGATTATATCTGTATAGCGGGCACTGGTAATTTTTAGAACTAGTGGAATAGTACACACTTATACACTTATTTAATTCCTATAAAGAACATGTTGTGCCTACTGAGTGTACCTTTAAACACAAAAAAGGTAAAGGTTGTGTTAATGGCAGCACGAGTGTGATCAAAATGCTCACATGTATCAAGTGGCCAAATATTGCAGCAATCCATCAAGTAATATTGAAGTTATATCATGATGAAGAAACTTGTACATACTTTTTGACGGAAATAAATGGTTATTAAAGTGTTTCCACAACCATGTGAAGGTAAAAAAAGGGCAACGTCATGTTAATGGGAGCACAAGTGTGTTCCAAATGCTCACATGTATCTAGTGTCCAAATTTCGAATCAATCCATCAAGTAATATTAGTTAGAAACCTGAACAAACTTTTTGACGTAAAAAATGGCTAACTATTTCCGCACCAATGTGATGGTCATGTTAATGGCGGCATGATTGTGTTCCAAATGTGTTAAATGTATCACGCGTCCAAATATTGAAGCATTCCATCAAATAATATTAAAGTTATATGATTAAGTGTTTCCACAACTATGTGATGGTCAATGTCACGTCAATGTGGGCATGGGTGTTTTGTAAATGCTCACATGTATCACGTGTCCAAATACTGAAGAAATATTAAATTTTTTGATGATAAGGAAACTTGTACAAACTTTTTGACGTAAAAAAAGTGTTTCCGCAACAATGTGAAGGTCAAAAAGGTCAAGCTAAAGATGGCATGAGTGTACTTCAAATGCTCACAAGTATCAAGTGTCCAAATCATGAAGCAATCTGTCAAGTAATATCATGATGAAGAAACTTGTACAAACTTTTTGACATTTGTTGACGCGGACGACGAGTGAAAAAGCAGGCGCGACAAATGCTAAAAAATAACTAGCATTGCAAGGGATATTTTTGTCTGCAATCGGTAGTTACTAATTTAATTTACATTATTTATAATATCTGTGTATGTAATGGAAACCTAAATTTTCCATACCGATATGTATAGTGAAAATGCATATCCAAATGATCTCCCCTGTTTATCAGTTTCTTACATTATGTTCATTTACTTGAATATAACGCAGGCTTGACTTTTTTTTAATTTGATCACATAAACTGGTGTAATTGATTGATTGATTGGTTGGTAGGTATAGGTCATTTGCGGTGCATGAAGCAAAAAAAACACATACACGTATTGGCTATCGGAGACATTTTTGAACTCCAATAAATTCATTCTCTTTTTGGAAAATATTTAGAAAAGAAAAAATTGTATGGTAATTCTTGTATATTTTCGACAACAATTATAATTAAATAACTGTAGACAAAAAGTACAACAGGTGCCGCCAATGTACATGTTCTAGAAGAAAACCACATCTGTCCCAAATAGTAGTAGGGGGGCTTAGCAAAAAAATCTTCACTTTCATCTAACTCTTTGAGATTTTGGTCATAGATAGACATGGACATGGCATTTCATAATCCGCCGACAGACAAGCTCAATTTTCCCTGTGGCGGCCATATTGGACAAATACAAGATGGCCGCCATCAGCATTTGGGCACATCATAACTTTTGAACTAAACATCGTAGAATCATGAACAATACCTCTATTTTGGGTGTCTTATGGATGAGGAGAACAATCTTCATATTATTTTTGCGATTCAAGGTCAAGGTCAAATTACATTATAAATGTTAAAATTGGTCGGAAATAGAGGTTTCACACATGTTATCATGTGTTTAACACAATTATTATATTATATTTGTCAATTCTTCTAGTGTTTAATATGCTGAGTTAGTTATTGTCATGTTATAGACATGTACATGCATGTCAAGACCACAATATAAGTCCAAATGGTCGCCAATGAAAACTGGGTGTTTGACGACAAAACCCATTTTGGTTTTGGTGCCTATATCTGTTTGGTACATAATAATTAACACTAACCAATCACTTATCAAGTGAGAACATGGGAGTTACTCGTGATCCAGTTAAAATTGATCCTTTGGATACGACTAAACCCAAGCTCCCAGACAATTATGTCATCGTCCCACCTGTTGATCTCCGACATGATGACATGTTTGTACCATGTAGTGACGAGGGTGGCCCAGTTAGGCCGTCTCATGATAGGATACCTGGCTCCAGAGCAGGGATGAGGAATTGATTAACAATGTTGCTGGACTCCTGTCACAGGAGGATTTGGGGAAAGATGAGGTTGTGACGTGGTCAGGTTATCACTCCAAGTTGCATGATTCTAGCTCCATCAAGCCCCCGGCAGAGATCGGCATATTGCCACTGTTTCCTGACAAGTCTACAGATCCTGGTATCATCAAACATGTGATGCTCTTTGTCAAAAAGTCCATTAGTTTCCATAACCCTGGTCAGACACCCGTCCTTGGCGCTGACCAGCCTCTGTATTCAATTGCAAAGCAGCTTCAGTGGCAGTTCCCCATGATCCTCGGCGAAGACAAGTATGTGCTATTGATGGGAGCACTTCACATCGAGGATAAAGCACAGCCTGTGACCGGGAAGTTCATCCGTGGGTCTGGATGGGAATGGGCCATGTCTACCGCTGAGGTGTTTACAGCCGGCAGAGCTGCATCAACCCTAGACGATCATCACATCAAGCGTACTAGATATGCCCACCAGGTCTCTCTTGTAGCTCTGTCGCTTCTCAAGCAAGAGGCATATGCTGTCTACTGTGAAGAAGTGCGGGGACCTCCTGAATCATTTGACTTATGGAACACGAACCGTAGAAGCCATATACCTATGTTCCAAGTACTGGTCCCAAATAACAGAACTGGAGCTCCTCCTGTGTCGCTTTCTTAGGTCACTACGGTAGGGTGATTTCGAACTCTACGTCCAAGTTCTGGACGAACAATGCCCCTGGTTCTTTGTCTTTGACCATTCCAATTATTCTAGGTGGGTGCCAATCCATGTGAAATATGTGGTCGAGTTGCATGTGAACCACCCGGACGTGTATGCAGAGTTCAATAAGGGACATTTTGTTGTCCAGCGTTCTCGTCACAAGTTCTCGCTTATGGCCAAAGACCAGTCCCATGAACACAGCAACAGAAAACTGCAGGAAGGTGCTGGTGGCTTGTCAGACATGTATGATGATACTGATGCGATTGCCCTCTACATGCTCGCTGGTCCCGATTATGTGAGGCTAATTGATCAATTTGAGTCTACTCTCTGTGAGTGACACGTCTCTCGCTCATCATGAAGAGTCGCATGCTCTCCAAGTACGCTTCATCACTGATTTAAAGAAGTTTATGGGTGTGCTTAAGAGACCGCCGCAACCCATTCCTGGAAACCGGTCATGAGCTGCTATCGACACTCACGATGTCATGGTATCCGAGGTGGCAGCATCACTGAATCAGGTAGATGAGCTCGGCCAATCTCTACATGACAAGTATGTTCAAACCAGGGTGCACACTGCTTCAGTCGCCATCTCGGACACCATTAAGTGCAACGGCATATATACATTTGCCAATCGCCCAGATGTTCGTTCAAAGCGTTCCGAGAAAGTGGGTGTTCTTAAAAAGAACACATCTCTTGTTACTCAGTTGTTCCTTTCTCTGCAGTCTCGACCAGATGCTGATATGTCAGATTTCTTCAGATTTGAGAATCAACGTGAGCCACCCTCTCCTGCTGATCGTGGAGGTCTGAGATCAGGGACAAAATCCGATATTCTTAAGTGTCTCAGAACCCCGACAACAGCGAACGCTGATGCTCGTGATGTCACAGTCCAGGTCCTGGACATGCCAGCGGTGGTTCACATGGTGCGGCCAACTCGTACAGCTACATTCAGCGACCATGTTCCCATGCATGTAGTTCCCTTCTTGAAGAGTCATCCGACTCCATCTGTTGAGCGAGTCGATGCAGTGTGGGATGTATACCCAGATACGAGCTTGAAGATACAGACCCAACTACGGCATGGTTCTGGTCCACGAACACAGATATGTACAGGAGGCAGCACACCATCCCAAAGAGACTGGCAGAAATATATTATGAACACCAAGAACAAGAAAGAACTGTTCTCTTTCTGCAGCAAGAAACTCTCTGAAATCACTCTGGATAACATCCTCATTCTTACAACGAAGGATGAAACTGTTTGGTCCAACAAGCCATGCGACACATCAGAACGGCAACCCTACAACCACAGTAAGGCAGACTCGCGTATCATCCTCCATCTAGCACACGCATCACGCCAATGGCATAAACGAGCATATGTCCGCACCGTAGATAGTGATATTATCGTTCTCGCCATTGCTTTTTCAGTCAGTTCAATTTATCTCGCCTCTGGATTGGTTTTGGAAGTAGCAAGAACTACACAGATATTCCAGTCCATGATTTATTCTCAAGGTTAGGTCCATCGAGATCACGGACCATTCCTCTCTTCCATGCCCTTAGTGGATGTGACACGACGTCTCAGCTCCTCGGATGTAGAAAGAAGACAGCATGGGCTGCATGAGGGAGCATGCCAGAGATGACAGAGACATTGCTAGAACTTACTGACAACCCCTGACACATTCACAATAGACTCAGTACACATGCAGCAGCTTGAGCGCTTTCATGTGATCATGTACAGCAAGAGTAGCAATGTTGCGACGGTGAACCAGGCGAGGCAAAATTTGTTCTCACACGGATCACGCTCACTTGAGGCCATACCTCCCACACGGGCTGCACTGTTTGAACATTCAAAGAGGTCAATCCTTCAGGCATGTTTTATTTGGCGACAGGCTGTAACGTGTCATCAGGAGATCCCAGACTTCAGCAGATGGGGCTGGGAGCTTGATGTGAAAACAAACCAGTGGTTGCCGTTCTGGACAACACTGGCTGATGCCAGTAAGGCGTGTTCTTCTCCATTGTGGGTGTCAAAAAGCATGTCGAGGTCACTGCAAGTGCAACAAAGCTGGGGTGCGATGTACGTCCCTTTGCAAGTGTGAAGGAGGCTGTGTCAATAATGTAACAGATGACCAGTGAGATAGTATATACTAATGCTATTTGAGTTACCAGAAAGTCCCAAGACAGGTGACACAGGACAAACATAAGACTTAATCTGTGAGTGTTCTTGCCAACAATCTTAAATTGCATAAAAAGAAGTTGGCTTTGAATAATGAGTATCATGATATGTTAGTTAAGTACTATATCATGTGAAAATCAGGAGAATTTTTGTTGTGATTTTATGAATGTTTAAAACATACCCATGTTGAAGTGGTGGTCATATTAAATTTGCTTACTAGTATATTGCATGGTTATCAATCACCTTAGACAACTGAATCATTATCTTAAAAGATGGTCCCCAGCTCTTAGACCTTTCAAATTCATCCCTAAATATCTGACATGATCACAATTATTCATGCCAATCGATTCATAAAAAAGTGGTATATCTTGAAAAATCAGAAAATGGTGGCAAAAAATGTAGATCATAATGATTACAAGCCATCTCATGATCTAGATCTACACTGTTTGAAAACAGCAACCTAATAGCGTGTGATATTGAAGGGACCGATTTGTTTTACAAATGTGTAACCTAGAATAAATAACATATTTTCAATAATTTTAACAAAATTTCGCCAATTTTAACCTTGAAATTGTGATTTGACCTTGACCTTCACATTAAATTGCAATAATAATATGGCGAGTGTGTTCCTTGTCCCTTAAAACCACAAAATAGAGGTATCGTTAATGATTCTACAATGTTTTGTTTAAAAGTTATATGTGCCCAAATTCTGATGGCGGCCATATTGGATTTGTCCAATATGGCTACCACGGGCAAAATTGAGCTTGTCTGTCGGCAGATTATGAAATGCCATGTTCATGTCTATCTATGACCAAAATTTCAAAGAGTTAGATGAAAGTGAACGATTCGACCCCTATAGCATGCTAAGCCCCCCTACTAAAAGCAACAAACTATACTTTACTGGATTAACTCGACACTAATTGTTTGCAAGATTTCCTTTATTGCGGCATAATTTATGTCTCGCCATAGTTACAATTTGTATTGTTTCGTTTGTTCATTTTTAATGGCCTATCAACAGCTAAGGCCATTTAAGGCCGGGCCAACGGGTTCGATCCCGCATTCAACCTGCTGCATTGTGGGGAAAATCACAACGGAATATTTACATCGAGCTAAATAAATATTCAAGCCCTGAAATTAGAAAAATCTGACCTGGTGTCAGGTCCATACCACACCAAAGCCACTTCCCCAAAACGTAATAGGATTAGGAATAATCACATTACTAACATAAGGGGCATAACCAGATTCAACTCTCACATACAAGAAAGCCAAACACGTAGATGAGGGTCAAACCAGGTCTCCGGTCGGGATTCGGGTCAAGATGAACCCCAATCATTCAATTAGCCATCGCATGCTCCCACCGGCCACCCATTAGGCAGATCAAATACATCAGCATACATTCATAAGTAAAATCTGGATCCGGCATATCGAGACGGGTCACAATTGGAACAGCATGAAATTTTTGTGATTTTCAACCATATTTTCCTCATTTCTTCCTGAAAGTATATGTTGTTACCACTCATTTGAACTGTCTATGGTTCAATTGAGTGGTAACCACTAACCACATACACTTGTTCAGACATAACGAACATCAAATGTTTTTACAAAAATACCGTACAAGATAGAAGAAATGGGCTAAACTGATCACATATTATAGTACCGGTAATGGTATCACGAATGATGGCTTGCACACATTGTAAGGTACCTTTTCGCAGCCAGGTGTCATTTCTAATTGCCATTCAAATAAATATCAACTACATTTCAATCTGACAAGAAGATAATATAATACTATTCTACAACACATTTCGTGCCAGATTCATTAATTGTATTGAAACTTATCAAAGAATTTCATTCCATATTATCCGTGAAAGTATGTGTGTGACCCACCGTGACAAAAAAACGGTAATACATTAGTGTAACTAAATATGGATCGAAAGATATTGTTCGAGGCATGAATGCTTCACTCAACGTGGCAAATGTTGGTCCTGATCAGTATGCAGATGTACAGGTAATTATGGGGATACACTGATTGAAAACTTACATTATACCATAGGGAAATCACACGGCATATATATGTATATTTACCACTCACTTGAATGGTTGACAAGATCGTTCAATAGAAGTGTTCAGTAAATATACACAGGGAAATGAAGGCAAAAAGGAAATTTGCTTAAAAAGAATACAGGTGTCACAGGAAATTCTCCCCCCTGGAAATCTTCCCCCCGCGGGGGAAGATTTCCAGGGTCGAGCCTGGAAATATTCCCCCCCGGGGAAGAATTTCCTAGGAAATTCTCCCCCCCGGGGGGGAATATTTCCAGGCTCGACCCTAGGAAATTCTCCCCCCACCCTGGAAATGTATGCCATTTGGTAGTATAAGAAAGGGGAACATAAAAAATCACCTCCATCACACCCCACCCCAATCTACCATATGCATAGTGTAAGTCCCTTGATAGACAAGAATATCACAAGATCACAAGATCACAAGATTGGGGGAAGATTTCTGATAAAGTGAAAATGTTTGTGTAGAACAGTTAGCATGTGACGCATGTTGGCGGGGGGGAGAGGATTTTCCTAGGAAATATCCCCCCCCAACCATCTACCATATGCATAGCGGATGTGAATGCCTCTTTGTAGACAAGAATAGCCTACGATTGGGGGAGAAAATAATGTATGTTGGTGTAGAACAGACAGCAGTGTTGTGATTTTCCTAGGAAATATCCCCCCCCACCACATGTACCATATGCATAGCGGATGTGGATGTCTCTTTGTAGACAATAATAACCCACGATTGGGGGAGTATTTCTGATTGAAATAATGTATGTTGGTGTAGAACAGATAGCATGTGGCATGTATTGGTGGGGGGGGGGGGGGGGGGGGGGGGGAGGGGGGGGGGGGGGGGGGGGGGGGGGGGGGGGGGGGGGGGAGATTTTCCTAGGAAATATCCCCCCCCAAACCATCTACCATATGCATAGTGGATGTGAATGTCTCTTTGTAGACAAGAATAACTCCCTCATGATGAGCATTTTGGCATGTATTGAGGGGGGGGGGAGATTTTCCTAGGAAATATTCCCCCCCCCACCCAACAAATAATCCATATGCATAGTGGATGTGGATGTCTCTTTGTAGACAAGAATAACCCCCCACCCCCCCTCCCTCATGATGAAATATGTATGGTGTTGTAGAACAGTAGCATGCATGTAGGGTTAGGGGGAAGAGGGATCAAGATTTTTGGAGGGGGAAAATTGAGGGGAGGGGGGGGGGGATTTTCCTAGGAAACCCCCCCCTTTTTTCCCCCCCCCCCCCCCCCCCAACTAACTACATATGCATAGCGGATGTGGATGTCTCTTTCAAGTAAACAAGAATAACCCACGAATTGGGGGAGTTGGTTGTATTTCTGATGCAATAATGTGCTTCGATCTGTCTGTTCTACACCAACATACATTATTGTGTGACTCCACCAATCATGCGCTATTCTTGTCTACAAAGCTATGCATATGGTAGATGGTGGCGGGGGGGGGAGGAATATTTCCTAGGAAAATCTCCCCCCCCCTCCCCCCCCCCCCACCAATACATGCCACATGCTATCTCACCAACTTTCTTTACATCATCAATCATCGATCTCTCACACCTCATCATTTCATCCGAAAATACAATCATCACATGCTAATCTTCTTTTCTACAAAGAGACCTTCACATCCACTATATGGTAGAGGTGGTGGGGGGTGGATATTTCCTAGGAAAATCTCCCCCCCCCCCCCCCACCAATACATGCCATATGCTATCTGTTCTACACCAACCATACATTATTTCATTTTCATCAGAAATACTCCCCCAATCGTGGGCTGTTCTTGTCTACAAAGAGACTCCATATCCACTATGCATATGGTAGATGGTGGCGGGGGGATATTTCCTAGGAAAATCTCCCCCACACCCCCCCCCCCCCACCAATACATGCCAGCATGCTTGCTGTTCTACACAGATATACTGTTTTTATTTTCTAGATCCAACCCCACCATGTGCTATACATTTATACCAATCATATGCAGCTATGGTAGAGATTTAACCTAGAGAACTCTCTACCAGCCAACAAACATAATAGTTATAGTACGGTAATGGGGAATTATTGCATATACCGGTAAATATAATCTCTACCGCCCCACCACCACTATATTGTCTATGTAGAGATATTATACTAAATTGGAGAGCTCTTATAGAAAATACTGCCTCGCCTATTCACATACTTCTCCACAAGCAGACATACATTATGACTATGTTAGTTGGGTATACATGTAGGGATATTACGTCCTGTTACCAATAGACTGGTTCTAGCACATGCATTTTGTATGCTCCTGAGCACAATATCAACAATGTATATGAAAATACATTAAAAGTTTTGTGGACAGTGTCTGTGAAGGTGGGGTGATGATGGGATTTCAGGAGCCAGAGATTTCCTGTTACACCGGTAATGATAAATAAATACCACACACATTGGCTACATATGAAAGTTACGTTATGTGCTAAAGAAATGCAATTTGAACTGGGCAATATATCTCGACAGCGATGTTTAGTTTTATTTTGCAATAGATAAATAACATGATTATACACAGATAAAAATGTTTTACAATAACTGTCACAATGTACATAGTCTCAAAATGAACTCCGAGTCAGAAGGCAGTAGTAAGGAAACCACAGCCATGTGCTGTGACGCGACAGGTCTTGAGGGATGCTTAGAAAAGCATTGTCTGTAGTGACTTGCGAACATTGGCCATTTCTTGCTGCTGCTGAAAACAGAATGGTTGGAATAATCTATATAAAGATTATTGCTGAATGCCATCGATTGAACCAGACATTATCAACAAAGGAAAATAACAAAACTTCTAGAAGATATCTGATCAGTGTATATGAAGATCATAAAGCTCATTCACAGTCAAATTAGGATCTAATAGGTTAATAACTAATTGTACATCAACAGTGAGAAAACAGTCTAGCCTATAGTCAGATAGACACGTCTTAACGTGTTAACCCATTCAGAACAACAGAACTAGATATTCTAATGTTTGATAATAGTGTGGCTCCAAATGAACTGGTTTGTGATGATCTGCATTATTTGAAAATTATAGCTGAAGAACTTGTCACTAAACATGGTTTACCTGTCAGACTTGCCATGGCACAAATAGTGATTTATATTTAGATGGCAATTAATGTAGATTCAGATCATCCTACAGCTTGAACAGGGGCAAGCCTGCTTGTGACTGTTGGAGAATCATTAAGTCTGTATACGTCTGCACAAAAGAGACACGCCATGTGATTTTGTAACTAAGAGGACAGGTGCGATTTTTTAAGAAAAATATTTACAAAATTTATGATAGTTTCCGTAAATGACGTGGAAAGTTGACAAAGTTTGTATAGCAAATGCGCAATTCAATTCCGCATTTGCTATGAAAATTGTGTCATTTTTCGACGCCATTTACAGAAAATAGCACACAGTTCCTGTAAATATATTTCATAAGACATCGCACATGTTCTTAGTTAGAAAATTGCATGGCGCGTCACAAATGTGGCAATCAATGAGGAGCAACACTGATGTTACTGATCAGACTTTGAACAGCAGGCCAGTCTATCAGCCAATCAAACTGCGAGATATAAATTAATACCAGTTTTTGGAAACATGCCGAGGAAGATTTATAACCATGAAACTACCAACCTTTGTCTTAATTTAGGGAAAAAAATAATAATAGATTCAAATCAATTTTGGGGTGGCGGGAATCGATTATTCTTATTTCTCCTCAAAATTATTAATTAATGTGCTGTTACCACTCATTTGAACCATCGCATTAAGACGGTTCAAATGCTTGATAACAACCTATGCTTTTAAGCCGAAATAAAAATAATGTCAGCACTGTTTTTAGACCGAGATGGGTTAATATAATTATCTATACCGTGTCCATGAGTATCTTCTTCTGCAACATGCCCATCTCCTTCTTCAGTTCTGCCTGGGCACTGCTCGTCTGGCCCTGGTGCGACTTCTCCAAGTCATCCAGGCCCTGAAATGTTGACAGACGTGTTTATGTATTTTATTGTTATTGTGCTTTCCCAGTTTGTATTATGCAATTGTTGTTGATATTTATAAAAGTCACATTCATCATATTTCCAAATGTGACGTTTGAATGAGGTGGGTTTGGATTTAGGGAAGGTGAGAACTACTAATATAGGCGAGTGGTACCTTACAAGATGATTTAAAGAAATCGTCACACAAACATTTTTTAATTTAATGTTTTAATAGTGAAACGGGCCCTCAATGGAGCTCTGGAAACAAACAAAGAAATTAAGTTCTCACATATATGGAGTGATGATGTTAGGATGATCAGCCAAAAATGAATACATCCCATGACAGGAAACAGATATTAGAAGAAAAAAAGTTGGAAATAATTAAGTTTATAAGGCAACAACGATAAAGATCATGGAATTAAGCTGCCGGTTGGCGTATTTTGTTACCCTTGTAACAAAAGGGATGACGGGTCTCAGTTAATGCTACTTGCCCCCCTCATCATTGGGTGGCAGGGCATAAATATGTCTAATTCAGAGGTGCCAACAGGAAATTGTGAAAAAAGAGGAAATTGGTAAAAAAAGACACACCCCTACACCCTACAAGATATTATTATTTTCAAGCAGTTTGGACACAGTTAAGCAACTTTTTTCATGAACATTTTAGTTAAAAATAGGAAATCCTCTTAAAAGAGGAAGATGCACATCCCTGCTAATTTCATATCACCAGAAATTAACATATCCATTTTATTTGGTCAAAATTGGTCTTGATAAGGGTGTAAACGAATAGAAATCAATGTAAAGCTGTTTATGTAGATATTAAATGTATTATATTGACATTACTATTTTAATACAATAAAACAGATTACATCAACATATTGACAATCATTTAAACAATATATTTAAGGTACATACCCACTCAGTAGGCACAAAATGTTCTTTATATCTAGAGACATCATCTGAGACATATTCTGACAAAATAAACATGCATTCACCATTACCACACGTATTGATTGGCACTATTATACATTTTATATCAGACAATAACTTTCCACACTGATATCAGGGGCGATAACTGAAAATGTTAACGGACATTACTATTTATACTCTGTATTTATTTTTCAATGTGCAATTATCATACTTTATAATCTGTCGAAAATATTATTTTTTCATGTGATGCATTTAATTAGTATAAATAATTAAATAATTAAACAAGAGGGCCATGATGGCCCTAATTCGCTCACCTGACTCCATGAACACTAGAGGAGAATGTGACATTGAGTTCATGTGTTTTAAAAAAATTGTGCTATTTTTAGATGGCGGTCATCTTGGATTAAGCGATGACTCTCATTTTACCAAATCTGAAAATGCTTCACCCAAGGATCTTAACTTCCTATGAAGTTTGGCCAGCATCGGCCATGTGGTTCCTGAGAAAAAGAAGTTCAAAATCTTGAATAAATGGACCTTTTGGTGGCCATCATGGATGACATAATCATCCGATTCCGACAAATATTGCACCAGAGCAATCGCCTCATCGATACCTTCAATTTGATATATGACATGAGCATATTCGGTCAAAAATAAAATTTGACCTTAATTTGACCCCACGGGCCACGCCCATTTTCACAACTTTGAAAGAGCATTGTAAATTGATCATTCCTACCAAGTTTAGTCGAAATCCGGCCAGCGGTTCATGAGAAGAAGAAGATTTTTTTAAGAATTTATGCTATTTTTAGACGGCGGCCATCTTGGATTAGCGATGACCTCCATTTTAACAAATCTGAAAAGGCTTCACCCATGGACCATAACTGTTAAGTTTGGCTACCATGGGCTAAGCAGTTCATGTGAAGAAGAATTTTGAAATCTCTAATAAAAGAACGACCTATTGACATTTCGGCGGCCATCTTGGATGACTGTTGACATAACCATCCGATTTCGACAAAAAATGCACCAGAGTGATCGCCTCATTGATACCTTCGATTTTATATACAACATGACCATATTCGGTCAAAAATAAAATTTGACACCAATTTGACCCCACGGGCCATGCCCATTTTTGACCCCGGGGTCACCCTTTTAACAACTTTGAAAGAGCATTGTACATCGATCATTCCTACCAAGTTTCGTCGTAATCCGGCTGGCGGTTCTTGAGAAGAAGATTTTTGAAGAATTTGTGCTATTTTTAGACGGCGGCCATCTTGGATTACATAACAACGTCATTTTAACACTTTTGTAGTCCCCCTACCTAAGGACCATGACCATGAAGTTTGGTGACTATAGGCCCAATGGTTACCGAGGAGAAGACGTTTGAAAATGTTCACAGACGACGGACGGACGGACGGACGGACACATTATATACACAATTATACACCTATTTACTTCCTATAAAGATCAGTTTGCGTCTATTGAGTGGACATGTACCTTTAAAGGAAGCAAGAATCCACACATTTGTGGAGCTACACTAGTGACAAAAAACCCATATCTCCAGTCACAGTCCCGTATTTGCTGCCTACCTTCATGTACTGGCCATGTAGTTGTTTGATGGTTTTCAGTCGCTGGCTCTGCACGGCCCTTGCCTGCTCAAACAACTTCTGTTGTTGCTTAAACAACAGCTGAAACAAATAGGTTACACAAGTTACCGCATGTCTTGGTTGCAGCAGTTGTTTAACTCTTTGCATGCTAGCGGTGAAAATATCTGCCAAACGAATTAGGAGTACCGGTATATGTTTTATTTCTCTCTGTAAATATGTCTTGAAATTTCACTAGAATTGGGTCCTCAGGATATTTACGGGGAGAAATACAAGAAAATATGAGTCCGCAAGTTTTGAACTATTTATAGCCCACAAGTATCCCAGCAGGCAAAGAGTTAAATACCCTGGTACATGTGGTATGAGGGTGTTTAAACAGCAGCTACAACCAAGACATTTCCCTAGTATCTAGGGAATAAATGTACATTTTCACCTGCAATCAGTAATATATCATTACCACTGAATTTTCATGATGATCAAGAACTACGTTGATCACAATGTCATTTTAAGGTGACCTGGTCGATATTACCAATAAAAGTCACAGGATTTTATGTATGATCACTTGCTCCAGATAAGCTGTGTATTTGCTTAAATACCCAATTAAAATTGCCAAATCCCAATTGAAATCAGATGTAGCGAGTATCAAAAAGCAATAAACAATTTGTGGTACCTTTATCATGCTGCAAACAACAATAAACAGACCACAAATATAGTATATTTTTTCTTATTTTCCATGAAAACACATCTTGGAATTCATTATAATGGTCTCCAAGGAGATATTTCTAATGCAAACTATTCAATAATTGCTGTCTGTTGATGTGTAAACAGTAGTGTGATTTTATTTTACCCAATTAAAATTTTGAAATACCCAATTGCTTCAGAAATGACTCAATTACTGATTCCTTATCTGGAGCCCTGATAAACATGCATCAACCACAGTATCTTGATCTGGTGTTTGGTGTCCTTACTATGACAGATCATTTTGCCCCAGATATGAATCCACCATAAACATACAAGTACTCTCCCGTTTTTGATCAGGCGCTATCAGGGATAGTATACATAGATGATGTACTGTTTGATCAGGGATCACAAATCCCATAAGCCTCATTTCTCCAGTCACATATATGAAAATGTGTATGTAATGTAGGTCATGGGTAGCTGCTATTTATGCCCATTTAAACATACAATTCCATAAGTTGTGGCTGTGACTGGAGAAATGCGGCTTATGGGATTTGTGACCAACGTAGCTCCTGATCAAAGAGCACACTCCTGTAGCCTGAAAACGATATATATTGCTTGTTAATGTTAGAAGCTTGACTGGATCTACTGGTAGGCGACCCATTTCCGGCCATTTCGGACTGCGATTTTTCTCACATTCACAAATACGTCGGCTCGCCTTAGGCTTACATAGAATAACACAAAATTCATGAGGAGACCCATTTTTCCGGACACTAGGATTTTCCGCGATATTTATTTTTTGTTAAGCTAACTTTGCAAAATTACAGTGAAAGTAATTAATACTGTATGGTACAGATCAAATGATAGCAATTACTACATGACGATGTATTACTTTGAAGATACTGTTAATTTCTTTATTCTGTACCCTTTGCCTCTTTTCAACACAAGCACCCGGTCCCGATAATCAAGTTCACACACCGTGTACAATAGTTTTTAATACTAATTTTTCTTGGAAATCTTTGCACCCGACAACTGGAAATGACCACCTCAATGACCAAGAATAAAAATCACGTGTGAAAATGCAGAATTAAGCGTTTACGAGGGTGTCCAGGAAAATGGGTACGGACGAAAAATGGCCGGGTCGCCTACCAGTGCACTGGTCGCAAAACTCGTAAACCCTATTTCTACAGCCACAGCCACATTTAGTACAGATGTTTGTGAGTGTACGCACTGTGAGTTTCTGCTCCTGCTCCTTGGTTTTGTCGAGGTCAGACTCCCACTGTTGGAACACAGAGTTCACCTGCTTACAGTACTCTTCCTGCAGTCGGTGTCTACGGGAGAGAGAATACCCGGATAGTCCCTTTTTCTACCCTTTTTCCGAGGCCAATTAATTCTTACTATTTCTGAGCCGAGTCTGATAAACTTTACATCATCTATGTAGAGAATACATGTACCACTACCAGGTTTAAGTGTCTTTTTGCATCAAGTTTATCCGGTAAGGCTAGGAAAAGCGTAGGAAATCAGGCTTGCAGAGAAATTCTTACTGTTTTCGAGCCGAGTCCGAGTAAGCTACATACAAAATACGCCATGTACCAGGCAAGTGTCTTTTTACATCAGTTTATCAGGCAAGCCAATTAAATGCGTAGAACTTCATACCGTTTTTTTAGTTAAGTCTGAACATAATACCAGCAAGTAGAGTATACCAGACCAGTCTCTGTGTTTGTATCAAATATCTGAGGAAAGGCTAGGAAACACGTAGGAATCCGAGGGTCACCAATGAATTCCTACTGTTTCCAAGCCGAGTCTGATAAACGCATCAAGACACTAGCATCTAGTATTCTATTTACCAGGTAACATTTTATGCTACAGTTAGATACCATATGATTTTATAATTTCATGGAAAAAAATGCAACTAGTTTACATTGCATCATTACACTGATGTCAATCGCTAATGTCATAGACATTCTCATGTGACATTGTTCGACCAATTAAACATCAGTGAAAGGAGTTGTACATGCCATATTGGCTGTGATACATTGTAGCAGTGGCAATCCCTGATGCAGAATTTGTAATCCGCCATCACATATTTGCTCAATGCACAGCTTGGTTACACCGGAAACAAATAATATTTGTAGTTGGGTAATAATAGTGCTGTGCAACGATTGTAGATCCACATCATGTTGAACATTCACCTGTCGTCAAACCCGGGTTCAATTTGGACCATAGACATTTCGCCTCCCTGGGCCATCATGGCATCGTTGAATTAAGAATAGATCTAATATATTATCAATATATGTGTATCAAGTCACCGAGGAATTAAATTCAAAATTGCTGCGGACTACGAAATCCATGGTTGCACCAACCTTTCATTGTTCTGAATCTTCCAAATGTCGTCCACCGTCTTTGTGCTCGATTTCAGCGTGTTATGAGTTAGTTGCTCCAGTCGCTTTCTCTTGTTGAGCATCGAGTTCTTCAGGTAGTCAGCTAAAATATCACAATCAACATTTCTCACATTAAAATTTGCAGATTTTCAGCATGTTTTTCTCACGTTTCACGATGGTTTAAACTGGACACGATGTCATTGTTACAAGAAGCATATCCCTCACATTTTATACATAACAGTTAACTTGATAAGTCAGAGTAGACATGACCTTGTGTGCAGGAACCTGGGATGCACACCCAGTGTTGCTAACTTATTTGAAACATTCACAAAATCCATCAAGTGGACCATAAAGTTTTTTTTGTTTCTCTTTTTAGAGAAAAAAGTATTGCATGTACGCTTAACAAATCTATGCATGTGCAGTTTGTGCCTAGGTCTCACTTTCAGAGGGACAATTTCAGATTTTGGTCCCTTTTTGTATTAAAATCTTGAAATTTTAAGGGACATGGGCAATTTCCCTCCTTCCTATATTTATCTGCATAAACATTGAGAAGCAATAGTATGCATTCATCAGGGGTTTCAAAGGTCACATAGGAAGTAAGGATTTTTTTTTTTTGCAAAGCTATGTAGGGCCAAGGCTGATGTGGGTTTACACTGAGCACACACATTGTAACTAAGGTGTCTGGTCAGTGAAGATTAATTGCTTGGTGATTTACATTCATTCAAAGCAGGGTCATATACATACGGGAATGTACCTTACATAACCTGTAAGGGGAGTACCATACAATTAGCCCTGAAATTACAATAAAAACATTCAGTACTTGTATCAGACAGTATCCTCGTCTGGTACATTGTACCCTAAGCTTTACTACACTGGATCACTTGGCCTCTATACCGTAGTTGTCTTTACAAACAGGTAGATTCAGGACCTGCACTTTTTGCAAGTAGTTTTCATATTTTAAGAGAAAAAAAACACCCTTCTTACAAATGGACTTGCACAAGTCTGACAATCATTTTGTAATGATTGGATTGGTCTTTAAAATAACATATCACAGTCCATTCAATTTACTTAGGGTTGCAAGGGTTAAGATATGAATCCTCACCATCCCATCCCCCCATGGTCAGTCAAGATCCAAAGTATGACATGGATAATGTTTAACTGATTCAGAAGCTGCTGATAAACTAGCTCACTGTTGCATCATGTTACTGGATCTACTGCATTAACTGGAATGTCTGTGATTCCACATTCTCTGACACCATATTACCTAACCACTGCCGATTTTTTTATCTCGAACAAATGATAGAATAAGAACAAATTTGATTACAGAGAAAGATGTGAAAGATATAATGTCAATATTAAATGTTCATAAAGCAACTGGACCTGATGAAATCAGTCATAGGATGCTTAAAGAAACTTCCTCTACTATATGTAAACCTCTCGCATTACTTTTCAATCGATCAATACAGGAAGGAGTATATACTGAGAAATGGAAAAATGCTAATGTTATGCCACTTTTCAAAAAAGGTGAACGAGACCAACCCTCAAATTACAGACCTATTTCTTTGATTAGCTGTGTAGGCAAAGTTATGGAACGAATTGTATTTAAATATGTTTACAACCACCTACACTCCAACAATTTGATTTACAAAAACCAATCCGGATTTTTACCTGGTCATTCAATCCGTATCACTGATTGACATATACAATCAGATATGCAAAGCAATAGATGAACGAAAACACACGTATCGTTTTTTGTGACATATCGAAAGCATTTGATAGAGTTTGGCATACAGGTCTTCTATATAAATTGAAACAGAATGGTGTAGATGGCAATCTTCATAGTTGGTTTGGAAATTATTTATCAAACAGATCACAGAAGGTTTTTGTAGGTTCATCCTTTTCTGAAAACAAAGTAATAAGTGCAGGTGTTCCACAAGGATCGGTTCTTGGTCCTCTTCTCTTTTTGATGTATGTAAATGATATTGCTGACAATCTAATCAGTACAACCAGACTTTTTGCCGATGACTCATCTATTGCAGTTTCAACACCAGACATGAATATAATAGAACATAATATAAATCACGACTTAGATAAATTAGCGGAATGGTCAAACCAGTGGCTTGTGAAGTTCAACCCCTCTAAAACTGATGCAATGATATGTTCACTAGTAAGACATGTAGATCCAGCTCTATATTTTAATAACGTCCAACTCCAATTTGTTGAACATCACAAACACTTGGGGTTAACTCTTAGTCAGGATGGAACCTGGCATGAACATATTTCAAATATTATTGTATCAGCTTCTAAGGTATTAGGTTCTATGAAGATGCTTAAATTTAAACTGAATACTAAGAAATACATTAAATCAAATATATATATCTTACATGAGACCAATTGTTGAGTATGCAGCAATTGTTTGGGACAGTTGTACCCAATATGAACGTGATTCCCTTGATAAACTGCAATATGAAGCAGCTAGAACAGTTACTGGTTTAACCCGTTCAGTTTCAATTAATAAACTTGTCCAAGAAATTGGATGGGTGTCGCTATCAGACCGAAGAAAAATACAAAAATTAGTGTTAATATTCAAAGAAAAGGCAGGTAAACTTCCAACCTATCTACACGAGCTATTCCCACAACTAGTCAGAGAAAATAATCCATATGAATTGCGTAATAGGAACAATTTTATTACATTAGCCAGGCGAACAGAAATCTACTCTAAATCATCTACGAGAATCCCCATTATGTCACTGCACACAAGACGTTGAAAATGCCGAGCACTACTTTTTCAAATGCACATCATTCAACCAACAACGCCAGCAAATGTTTACCGCAACCCGTCAACACAACCCCTTGTCAATAGATACTATACTGTTTGGAGACGAGTCAAAAGAATATGAATCTAATGCTACCATTTTCAAAGAATGTTCAGCGCTACATAAAACTCACTCGTCGTTTTAATAATTTTTAATAATGAGTAGACTCACTAACATGTTCCTGTTTTATAGGGAAAATAATCAACTTACATAGTGGCCCGATTTTTGGATGTCAAGCGGTCTGAATTCACTGGAGAGTGCAACACGAATATATATGCATGCTAGTTTTGTTGGTTTTTTTTCGTTTATTTTTCGTACATGTTTTTTGCTCTATATATCATTACATTATACCGTATATTTCACCGCCATTATACCACATGTTTAATACTTGTAATAAGCATTTGGGAAGGGCTGTAGCTAACGTTGTAAAAACTTGTAGCCCAACCCGTTTGCTCTCTTTACCAGAAATTTGTTTATTGTACAATTATTGTAAATTGTAAAAAAAAAAAGAGCAATAAAATATGTTTAAACTAACCACTGGGACACTGCTTGTTGGCAATGGTTAAATTAACTCAAAAACAACAAAGGCCATCCATTAGATAATATGCAAAATCTCCAAATGTTGTTAAGCGTTAAATGGGAAGTCTGGCTGATGTATTATGACCAGTGTAGACTAGATTAGGTTGTATAATTGTGGCAAAATGGTCACCAGGCATAGGCTGATTTTGAGCTAAGCTAGCTGGTCACACACGATCTTTGAAAACGTCTATTTTCTAGACTCAGCTGGGGACACAACTTATGTACATTTTGTAACTTACAAAAACAGTGTACAAACTCACCCTTGTAATACAATGTAACTTAGAAAATCATTTCAGAAAGTTACACATGCAATTATGTATGTACGTTATAAAGCATCAGGGCTCCAGATAAGGAATTAGTAATTGAGTATTTTCACTCCATCATATCAGAAGCAATTGGGTATTTCAATATTTTAATTGGGTAAAATAAAATCACACTACTGTTTACACATCAACAGACGGCAATTATTGAATAGTTTGCTTCGAAATGAAAACATGTCTTGGCTTTTCATTAGAATTGTCTCCTTGGAAACAATTCTAATGAAATACCAAGATGTGTTTTCATGGAAAATAAGAAAAATATGCTATATTTGTGGTCTGTTTATTGTTTTCTGTAGCATGATAAAGGTACAACAAATTTGTTATTGCTTTTTGATACTCGCCACTGATTTCAATTGGGTTTTTAGCAATTTTAATTGGGTATTTACGCAAATACGCAGCTTATCTGGAGCCTGAAGCATATTAATTAATGACTGGTCTTGAAAACAACATACTTACTCCCAAAACACTCGAGCATCTTTGTTATGCCATTACTGAAAAATATATAGTAAAGAGAATATAGGGTTAACTGTATTGTAATTTTCAAATTTGCGGCGTATATCAGAAAATGATGTCGGAAAATCTGTTTAATGGCGATGTACTAGCGGAGCCATTAAACTTGTTTTCCGACCTATCATTTTCTGATATACGCCACAAATTTGAAAATTACAATGCGGTTAACCTATTTCTTATGCACTCCTTTACTACTGGCGTACGAATACATATTGAAATAATTTGCGACCGTTCATCAACAATGATATACCTGTAATGTATGACCATCAGCCAATCAGATTGCGTGATATTTATAGAGTGCATTAGAAAAATAATTTAGTAGCAATGTCTCCACGGGCAGATTCATATACAAAGACATTGATGAGGAGATCTATAACTTAAATATACAAGTACAACAAATAATAGTTGTCCTCAGTGGCAAGTGGCTTATACATTAATGACTGTAGAAATATTCACCAGAATGAACTTCAGAAATAGACCTGATGCCACATATGTATTTAAACAAGAACAGAATAATACTGTCCATTCATCAATCAACGATAAAATAACAAAATTAATGCAATAAAAAACATCTCAACTTTGCATGCAGGCAATTATAGAGTTGTTCAAACAGTATACATGTAGCCTAACATGCTATATGTCTGTACAAATGCAATAAGCCACGTTTTCGGGTTACCTAAAGTCATCAGGGTCTTCTCCTGGCTGTTGTTCTGCAGGTCGTTTTTTGCCTTTGGAAACAATGGGAGTTTCCTCTGAAAATAGAAATGGGGATAGAAGGATAATTCTGGAACACAGTGGGTTGGACAAGGTGTAGTGTTGTCACTGGGCCTCAGATCCAAGGGGACAATTTCAGGTTTTGGGCCCTACATTGTAAGGAATTTGAAGGTTCTTATATTCATGGTGGGTCTAGTACCTCATGGGCACCTGCTATTTGGATGATATGTACTGAATCAGGTATTAAGAAAAATCTTCCACTTCACACTTAGTTGCGAATAGTAACTTTTGCAATCTACTCCCGTACTGTCCATAGCCAGAGTTACGATTCCATTCATAGGCTTCCTCTGCAGAGTAGCAAATCACATCTTATTCGCACTTTAGCAGTAAATTGTGACATATTTCCATCTGAAAAGTAATACAAACTAACAATTCTGAAACAAATTTTACCATTGTAGGTTTAGAAAATTAAACTTTGCCTTTCCAGAATGGACCCCATTTTAACTTTCACATGTTGAATTTGGCTGCCACTGACTAAGTCACGTGTTGATGCTAGCTTAAATTTACTTTGACATGTCATCTACATATATGCAAATGTATGTCATAGTTACTGGAATATATGTTACATGTATTTTCAAAATGTTGACACTCTTTTCATTTAAAAAATATAGAAAATCTTTCACAATTATGGTTGTTGTACCCTTCTTGTGGCCCCATTTAAAGAATAGAGGGAAATCTAATACAAAACCCTACCCATAAACCGTTAGCTATGTACACCAATAAATCATATAGATTAGATGTGTGCAATAAGTATTTATGCAGATTTATGGAAATGACACCATAATGCTGTAGTTAGAAAATAATAAGCGCATTTTGGTGCTTTACATGTATAATTGGGTTTCGGAGCCTGTATAGAGATGTAAATATACTTGTGCTACATCAAATTGATCTTATTTGCATAGTACAGGTGTGTGTGTATTTTTATTGGTAGCAGTATCTGCATACCGGTAATGACTTACTGATCACATTCATATGGTTTATTTATGTCAGTCGCTATTGTTTTATTACTATTTTTTTTATTTATTAGATTTCCATTGACTTTACACGGGGCCACAAGAAGGCTACACCACTACCTTAAACGTACATGCCCACTCAGAAGCCACAGAAAGTTCTTTATAGGAATTAAATAAATGTATAATTGTGTCGCTTTTCCACCAGTTCTAAAAATTACGAGTGCCCGATACAGATATAATCATTTAGTAATATATTTTTTGCTCACATTACTGATAGTGACTCGCAATGGTATCGGGCTATTTTTACATGCAAATGGGGCATGATATTTTTTTTTTATTATTTATGCTAATTAAATGTGTCACCTGAAAAAATAATATTTTCGACAGATTATAAAGTATTATCATTGCACATCATAAAATAAATACAGATAATAAATAGTTAATGTCATTTAATATTTTAAGGAAACACAGTTATTGCCCCTGATATCAGTGTGGAAATTTACGTCCGATATAAAATGTATAATAATGCCAATCAATACGCAGGGTAATGGAGAATGAATGTTTATTTTGCCAGAAAATGTCTCAGATGATGTCGCTGATATAAAGAAAATGTTATGCCTACTGAGTGAGCATCATGCAGTACCTTTAACTGCTAAAGTACGAAGCAGATTTGATTCGCTATTCTGCAGAGGAAGCCTATGACTGAAATCTTAACTCTACCTATGGATGGTATGTGAGTAGATTGCAAGAGTTATCGTTCACAACTAATCACTGGGTTAATCAAAAGTAAATGAAAAACTTAACACAATTGATACCAAAAATGGGCAAAATGTGTATAACTTTCGATGTGACAGTTGTGCTCAATGACGACCGAGATTGTGAAAATTGGGATTACTATTTTGACACTGGAGACGCTCTGCCTTGTTATTTTGTTCGATATCGTAAATGTGCTAATACAGTTTCTAAGACTATTAGTACTATACACATGTAAATGAAAAGGAAATATCTCAATTGTATCACTGGTTCAAATATTAAGAGAAGAGCGCCAATGACACTTTAATTATAATAGAGAAACTGTAACACCATGGTAGTTGTGGGAAGTAGCTCTGCAATACTACAATACTACGGTACCGTTCATAGCATAATAACATCTTGGTAAAGCTATTAATTGGTAAATTTAGTTTCATACACTAACGTCGCCCGTCATAGGTAGTGCCTATTTCATATTAGGCTAGTTTCATAATACCGACATTTAGTTCATATCAAAAATACACAAAATTGCTCATAATAACATTAGTTGTCAAGGTAACTCTTTCAATCTACTCTCGTACCGTCCGTAGGCTGTTACGATTCCACAAATATGATTCCTCTGCAGAATCCTGTGACATATTTGAGATATTTTCCATCTGAAAAATATATTAGTATTGTAAAAGTAATACAAACCAATTATTCTGAAATAATTTTTACCATTGTAGAAGGTTAAGAAAATATTTTTTTGCATTTACAGAAGATGGACCCCATCTTAACTTTTACATGTTGAATTTGGCTGCCACCGACTGGGTCACTTGTTGATTCTAGCTTAAATTTACTTTATCAGGTCATCCACTGTCATTTCGGCTAATTCTGCGCATCGGCTAATGCGCAATTCACATAAACAAGCTCTTTAATTGCTAAGACTGTGGCATACTTTTATCACATTCCGATAGTTTGGTAAAAAGTTATTCAGAATAGTCAAATTGTGTAAAATCCTCAGACCTTGCTGATGGAATAACTGTCTTATTTACTAAATTAACTGTTCAACTAAGAAATTAACCTGTCATGATGTCACTGGATAGTTCTGCTTCAAGTTTAATACCAATTTTGCTATGCTGATCCAGTATTCTGTTCGCCATTTTTGTTTACACTACCAGATGCACAGCATTAAGCCTAGAGCAAATAAGGGTGTGTTTTATTGAAGCCAACATTCTCAGCATTCTAAATGATAAACAAAACTATATGTGTATAAAACAACTTGTTTCTAGTATCAAGCTGGAATCACTTTAAATCTGTCCCAAATTTCGGGTCAAAAGACCAAGCGGTTCCAAAGCTATGGCGATTGAATTTCGGAAGATAGCCTAAAAATTGCCATTTTAGCGTGACATGGGTTTTCGTTGTTTGCTTAACATGATTTATTTTTGCTTTTATCAAGTTTTTGACCTTACATTTAAGTTACATGTAAACACGGTATTCATTTTCAAACTAGAAAATGAAAACCACACGCAGATATTCGCTACGGTGTTTTTGAAACGGACTTTTATCTGATATAGGTCAAATGAAGCCAAAATTACAGTAAACTGCCCTTTTTTGTATTTATGGGAATATATTTTAGAATAAGGGTTAGTATAACTGAATAAAAATGTTTTTCAGATAGTACACACATTGCTTTGTAATAATAATACTAACATTTTACATATCATTTGCATGTCACGTTGCCATGTGTATCCTTTTCATACTAACATGTTGTCCCAACCATAACGCTTTCCTACCTTGCATGTATTTTAGCCTTTTATTTTGGAATCAATTGCCTAACATCTTGCTTATAGTCAATATTATTTACCTTAGACATCAGCTTTCATTTATATTTCAGCTAAGTATTGCCAGCTGCTGAAAGATAGTCTTGGGGAGACATCAAACAAATGTCCCAACCATAACGCTTTTTGTCCCAACCATAACGGCAGTAATTCATGGCTGTTTAGTCATATGTTTGTGTCCTAACATGTCTAACATAGGCAATGTTTCTTTATTTAATAGTTTCAAATATGTTTAGGCTTTACATTATACTAACTCTAATGGCCATTTTAAATCTAATTTGATATAACTGATTTATCTTAAAGAGATATATGAAAAAAATGTCAGATTTTTAATGAAAAATGAATATAGTGTGACCTTTAAAAGGTTATTATTGTTAATGTAGTAGATATTGACTGTTCTTTATACATTGCCAGATTGTTGGGTATCAGATTAATGCTGTATCTACTATATTAGTGGTAACCAAATATATATAGCTTTTTGTCCCAACCATAACGGCAATAATTCCTGGCGGATTAGTCATATTTTTTGTATCCTAACTTGTCCAAGATAGGCAATGTTTCATTTAATATTTTTTAAATATGTTTAGGCTTCACATTATACTTACCATAATGAGCATTTTAAATGTAATTTGACAATAAACTGAATTGTCTTAAATAGATCAAGAAAAAATGTCACATTTTTCATTATAGTATGAATAATTTTCTAACGTCAATGAATTTTGACTTTTATCTTCCCCGTGGTTTTGGCCATAGTCAGTGACTGGTTTTAACTCTGAGTAACAACAACAACACATTTACCTTCTGTTGCTTGGGGATGTGTCAACACAATTCATTTTCGTTTTCACCAGTAATTATGTTGTCTGGAAGGCCTTTGGATTCAAACCCAAGGATGAAACCAGACCACCAGCAACAGGAAATTGTTTATTGTTCCTGGAATTTGTATATTGTGTACTGTGCCACAACCAATATAAATTATATGGCAAATTAGGTGGGTGGGGTATGACGAAAGGTTCAACACCTGTCACAATAAAACTAACCATTGTCACAACTCATAAGTGACATTGCATACTTACAATGACAATAGGACATCGCCAAGTGAGTGGCCCCAGTCCTTAGATACATGCCTAATGCTTCCCTATCTTAACTTATAAAGTAGTTTGCTGAACAACAGTGCAAAATATGGGCTGGGACAATATGTTTATAGTCTTCTACATGCTAAGACATAAATGTAAAGGTGCAATAAAAACTGCACTTGCAGTACATTTTTCGGATATTCATCATTGGCAATTATCTTGGATCACTTGACGTTTAATGGCCCATCAATAACTAAGGTCCTGCCAGACCGAACCAATGGGTCTATACCAGGTTAACATGTATGTACGGGGAGCGGGAATCCTAAATCCAGGTTCATTTCTACTGAAATACAAAGGAGCTAAGGAGTCCGATTAATTGATTAATTTGTTCAGGTCAGATTCCCAACACTACTATTAACACATGACATTTAACGAAGACGAAATTGAGAGTGAAATTTACATTTGAAACACCAACCACAAGACGAAAGCAGAATGAAACAAACAATGTCACTAAAAAGAAAGACATAACAGGCTCTATAAGACAAAAGCGATTCCGAGAGAAATGGAAAAGTAATGGAATTTTCAAGGCAAAAAATGTAAAAAAATGTCGAGATTACCGCGAACAATTGAAAGCAAATCGAAAAGGAAAAAACAAAATGTTGGATGAGCAATCTAAAA
This sequence comes from Conchocele bisecta, assembly GCA_029237695.1. Classification (NCBI taxonomy): domain Eukaryota; kingdom Metazoa; phylum Mollusca; class Bivalvia; order Lucinida; family Thyasiridae; genus Conchocele; species Conchocele bisecta. Next base: position 87,383,414 of record CM055273.1, read on the forward strand.
AGAAAGAAAGAGAAAGAAAGGCGGCATATAGAAAGAAGAAAAGAGGTTCTATGAAAACCAATGAGACACAAAAAAATACTGACAATGATAGAATTGTTACAAATCAGAGTGAGAAAGGTAGAAATCAAAAGGGGAACTGATGCACGTGTAATGAAACTACAGAATAAATTAAAGAAAGTACAACAGATAAATCGACGGAAGGAAAACAAAAAATCTAAAGTTGTCCCTGTAAGTCCAGAGGCTGTACCAAAAAGGGCTTCAAGGGTGAAAAATAAACTACCATTGTCACCTAAGAAATGGGCACAAACAGTGTCCCATGTTCTACAAAACGCGTCTCCGAGAAAAATGGGCAGCTCTTTCGGAATACATACCAATGGAAAGATAATATCAGTTAAAGCAAATACCGGTACCAGAAATGTGAAAAAAAAATACAGTTTGAGTCCGATTAATTGATTAATTTGTTCAGGTCAGATTCCCAACACTACTATTAACACATGACATTTAACGAAGACGAAATTGAGAGTGAAATTTACATTTGAAACACCAACCACAAGACGAAAGCAGAATGAAACAAACAATGTCACTAAAAAGAAAGACATAACAGGCTCTATAAGACAAAAAGCGATTCCGAGAGAAATGGAAAAGTAATGGAATTTTCAAGGCAAAAAATGTAAAAAAATGTCGAGATTACCGCGAACAATTGAAAGCAAATCGAAGGAAAAACAAAATGTTGGATGAGCAATCTAAAAAGAAAGAAAGAGAAAGAAAGGCGGCATATAGAAAGAAGAAAAGAGGTTCTATGAAAACCAATGAGACACAAAAAAATACTGACAATGATAGAATTGTTACAAATCAGAGTGAGAAAGGTAGAATCAAATGGGGAATGATGCAGTGTAATGAAACTACAGAATAAATTAAAGAAAGTACAACAGATAAATCGACGGAAGGAAAACAAAAAATCTAAAGTTGTCCCTGTAAGTCCAGAGGCTGTACCAAAAAGGGCTTCAAGGGTGAAAAATAAACTACCATTGTCACCTAAGAAATGGGCACAAACAGTGTCCCATGTTCTACAAAACGCGTCTCCGAGAAAAAGGGCAGCTCTTTCGGAAATACATACCAATGGAAAGATAATATCAGTTAAAGCAAATACCGGTACCAGAAATGTGAAAAAAATACAGTTTTGGAAAAACAAAGTGAGTTCATTCATGACGAGAGATGACATTTCAAGACAGATGCCAAACAAACGAGATGTAATTAAAATCAATGGTGATTCCGTAGCCAAGCGGCATTTTACTCGGGGGAGGGGGGAAAAAGGAGGCATATCTAAAATTCAGAGAAGAGAATAGTGAATATCCATATCGATACACAACTTTTAGAAAATCTATTTCAAAGCAAATTAAGAAAATGAACTTGAATGATAGGAGGGTATGTGTGCGTGAACTGCTTTAATATGACAGAGATGCTCAGTTGTTTAAGCAATGTGACAGAGAAGGGAATGAAGCCTTTTACTATTAGAAGTATTTACAGGGACAGTGTTTGTGAGCCATCAAATAAGTTCCCAGACCTGGCATGTATTGAAGGTAACTGCGAAAAATGCAAAGGAATGTTGATAAAAGAAGTATGGGAAATTAGTAAATGAAAAGAAAGATAAAGTGTTGAAGTACAATCAGTGGGAGATGGTGAACACAACATACAAAACATCAAAAGGTGAAATAATGAACAAGAAGATTTGGCAACAAGTGCGTCATGAAGAAACTGTCTCAAACATATTTGATAAAGTCCGTACAAAAATGGAAGTATTCAAAGGACATATTTTCAGAAATGACTATCAATACCACCAGCATCAAAAACTATAGCTGAAAATCTCCCTGAAAATCAGGCAATTGTGTATGCTGATTTTTCGCAGAATTATGCATTGAAACAAAATGAGGAAATCCAAGCCGCTCATTATGTCAAACAGGTGACATTACATACAATGTATCTGATTTGTCATGCCAAGTCGAGCACACCAGAAAATCGACAACTCACCCGAGAAGCCATAGCCATTATATCTGATGATTTAAAGCACAGTACTTCAGCAGTGTATAACTTTACTTTGCAGCTTTTGAGCTACATAAGCAACAATCCCCAAGGTCCGCTTTGCACTAGGGTTGCCTGGTTAATGACTAATATGGGCATGTGCCAACCACCACCCTTATAGCTATGTTACTAGCAGATGAGCATGCTACAGAGGGGTGTTAATAGTCAAAGGGTACATACAACAGTGTTAGTGCACTACAAGCAAGGTGCAAGCATTACTAGACTACATGCAACATCAAGCATATGCACAGAAATATATATTTGCATTGTTGTCCCAACCATAACGCTGGTTTGTGCTTTTTCATTAAACTTCCTAATTTCAATCAAAGCAATACAATAGTTCCAATGTGTTGCAATCTGTGTTCTGTGATAGTTTTAAATTATGATTTAGACAGAATGTGTTGTTTTATTCTGCCATTAGACTTGGAAAGAAACTTTATTTACAAACACAATTTCAAAGCAATATTATAAATATACACTAACTGTTAAAATCTACTAATAATAGAGTTGTATCGAAAGATTTCAAGTATATTCACCATTTCATGACTAAGCGGTATTACTCTTTTTCAAAGAATATGTTGCACTCTTATGTCTTATTTTATAATGAGGTGGAATGTCCCAACCATAACGGTCAATTGTAAATTTACAGCCTAATTTTAATGTAAAATCTTCATGTAATGGACCAATGTAGAAGGCTGAAGTTTTGAATATGTGTAGCAAACATATATAAGCTTTCCTAAAACTGGTTTAGGACATACTAAATAATCAGGCTGTCCAAACAAAAAAACTTTTTATTTACCAATGTCAATTTTTTAAATACTTTTTACATTATTTTTTAGATTTTATCACACTTTTGGTTGACCGAACTCTGAAAAGCGTACTAAATCTTTGTCACAGTATCAAATAAATAGTTAGAAATCAAAATAAGGCTGTATGTTTGTCTTAACTCTCCTGAGATTGGATATTAAAAAACCAGTCATACTGCTGTTTTTGCGATTTTTTAGAACTGTAATATATTTTTTTCCTATAATTAAAGGAAATATTTAACGAAACCTATACATTTTCGGAAAGTACAAACTCCACCCCACAAAATGTACATAAGTATAGCATGAAATGGAAAACTTTATTTTTTAGCAAAATGTCACACTTTATTTGCTTTAGGCCATTAGGAGAAAAAAATGTGACGTTGCAAACACCCATTAGGCCATTACACAATTTATGTCACTTACTGACGTCAGAACGTTATGACATTTTACCTGCAGACTTCTTTGAAATTTGTTGAATATTCAGGGAATTTTGACTGAATATGGGAATGTTAATGTCATTTAAATGTGTTTGGAAAGCCTTGGGTGCGCAGAATTAGCCGACACCATTGTACATATGTAAATTTGTGTCATAATTACTTGAATATGTTATTTTCATAATACTAACACTCATTTCAGTTCAATAATTTAGAAAATCTTTCACAATTAACTGCTAAAGTGTGAATCAAGTCTGATTCGCTATTCTGCAGAGGAACCGTATGAGTGGAATCGTACAATTTTAACTGCCTGCGGACGGTACGGGAGTAGATTGCAAGTTACCGTTCGCAACTATGAAGGGAATGCTATGGGAGGAACTGTAACTGGTACAATGGTGTTATTGGGGACGAAAATTGAGAGTTCGTTACCATGCTTGTGAAAGTTACTTTTTCAAAAGTTTCCTATAGGTTTTGACCTCGGGAACACGAATCCGAAGGTGCCCCAAAAATCTGACCTCGTTAAAGGTCATTTTTCGTGACCTTGAAAGGTCATTAGAGGTCAAACAGGGGGAAAATGCTAACTTTCTAGTAGAATGTCATAGAAAGCTAAGGTTGGTGGCAAATGAAAGCATTGGACAATCCAAGCAACTTTCATTCTTTGGTCAATTGCATATGTTCGATAGTTTGACCTCTAGAGGTCAATATATAGGCTAAAAATGGACACATATGGGTGAAAACGCAATTTCTTAACGGAAGGTCATAGGAAGTTAATATTGGTGTCCAATGAAAGAATTTGATAATCCAAGCAACTTTTATTCTTCAGCCAATATGATATGTTTTATATGTTGACCTCTAGAGGTCAATATAGGTCAATATATAGGCAATAAAGGGACAAATAGGGGGTAACAAATAATTTCTCAACGAAAAATCTTTGAAAGCTAATATTAGTGTCAAATGAAAGCACTTGATGATAATCCAAGCAACTTTTATTCCTTGCCCAATTTGATATGTTCAATATTTTGACCTCTAGAGGTCAATAGAGGTCAATATATGTTGAAAATGGTGAAATAGGGTTAAAATCAAATTTATAAATGGAGTGTCATAGCAAGCTAATATTGGTGTCAAATGAAAACGCTGAAGCAATCAAGCTTTTATACCGCGAGTACAATGAAAAATGTGACAGTGTGACCTATTTGGGGGGCGGGGGGGCGGGGATAGTCAAAATGTCGGTGTCGACGGTAAAATCAGATCAGATTATGTGTGTGTTATACTTTCTACACATTGCTGAGTCAACCCATACCCATGCTAACACTAGAAGCCATGCTTCTCTACTGTCATGTGCATCACCCTAAACATGGACATTTGCACAGTGGTGTACATACAAGGTTCTCTTTTCGGCAAGAGCAGGTCCCAGTGCATTTCTTGCGACAGCCACATTTGACAGTCGGTTTGAATGCTTGTGTGGCTGTACTGCCCAATGTGTACTGCCCAACCTTTTTGATCCATCCGCTGTCGTGCAGAAGGTCTCCAAGTGTATGCCACAGTGCCATTTCAATATGTAGACCTCCCATGAGAACAACAAATTTCTCTTCACCAAGTTCGTCTGGATATGTCCACTGAAGCTTTTTTGGCAATAGCATAAAGAGGTTGGTCAACAGCCATAACGGGAATCTGGCCAGGATTCAAGAACTGGACTACTTGACTGACAATCTCCATGCCATGTTTCACCATACCAGGATTTGAGGACGACTCGTAAAACAAAGGCAACATACATGTAGCAGCTGGTAGTGGCAACGGTGTGTTCAGTGTTCGAGACGCGTGGTAAGATGACCACATAGCTTTCATTTGAGGCTCAGCATCGGTGTCATCTCGCAGTAACTGCAATACGTGGTTCTTCCACTGTTTCCACCAGCACCTCTCTGTGTATAACTTCGGGGAGAGACTCACCCTTTTCACGCGCAGGTGGAACATCCGTTACCAGCGACCGTGTCAATGGTGGAACTACAGTGTAACTGTCGGGCAGTTGCTGTCACAAGCTCTTGCACACGTCGTTGTAGGTGAGTGTATCTCGTGGTATCCCGCGGGTATTCACTGTCCGTTGTTGGAACACAGAGATACCGGTTCCATGAAACGACGTTTTGGCAGTGCGCGACGTCGGGTTGTGATCGAGGTTGTCCAGTGCACCTACAGTAAACAGCTGCTTCTGCATGTTTTGTGGGCAAACAACGCCATCTATTCGAGCCTGATTGGCCACTATCCCTGCCAATCGTTTCTCTATTGCGAGAAACTCTGTCGAATGAAACAGATATCCCCATCTCACTCATGCATTTGATAAGCTTCTTACTACGGGTCTGACTGTGTAACCAGATGCCAACGTATAAAGGAAATGGGGTTTCCCGCATTCCATGGCTTGTCAAATTATCCATATTATAGACAATAAGTTCGGAAATAGATTTCTCTGGGTTTGAAATGGGATTATCAGCATTTGTTTGGTATCCATAGAGGAGGAGGCGCACCAGCTGTGCCATTTGTGGGGGAACTATCTCATGACTTAGATGTAAGCTCCCATCAAATGTATAAGGTCTTGTTGAAGATACTGCCCGTCTACAAATCATTGCAGCCTTCACAAGTATTGAGGCTTGGCGATCAGTGTCAGTAATATTATCGGATACAATTTTACGCATTTCTTTGGAGGCTATCAAATAAATGCAACGTTGAGACCCTAACTGCTCTTGGAAATCTGGAAAACATATGAGAATGTCATGTTTCAGGCGTGTGTGGTTGACAGTAGATACAGTGTCGCCAAGCAGTCTGGTAATCATTTATTAAATCACGCATCGAGAAAACAGTGACCCCACTCACTATGTCATCCTCTATTTTACTCATGATTTCCTCCTTTGTTAAATCAGTTGTTGAAAACTCAACTCGTGCAGGCGACATCTTCCTAGTATATGCCCGTTCGTATGCAGTTAAGCAGTCACGATGGTACTGTATATCCAAGGCAACGACGTCACCTTGCTCAAACAGCCCGATCAGACGATCATCTTCCAGCTTGTGTGCCATTCGTTTCATATTATCATCGAGTTGTGTTCACTTATGTAGATATTGTACTGCGCGTTGATTTACGTTTCCTATTCTTTTTGTTTGAGGTCACAACACGCTGAAGCCTATATTCGGAAAACAATTTTGTGCATGAATGATGTCATGATGCACTGTTTTCCTCACATACCACATGATTTGCATTTTCAAATTCAATCGGCATCAAATTTAATTCTGAGTACACCGCTTTATGCCCTGAATGTTTACTCGACAGTGGACAATTCAGTCTCTCTTCGGTTGCTTTTTGGCAAATGGCACAGAGAGTCCAGTCCATAATCGTGACGGAAAGCGGAGCAAGTATTAAGGTCAAATACAATTAACAACCTGTTGGTTAAACACAATACATGTATATTATGGATCTTAATATTGAAAAGTCAAAACATTGATAGAACTGACGGTAGTCAATAGATAGACGCAGACTGTTGCTGAAAGCGCAGTCAGTTTGCTAAATGCCTAATGTAAACTTGTATATTTCATTTGACTGAATCTCATTAACAGCGCTATCGCCAAAATAACAGCAGATGCTGCTTTAACTGCAAATAATAAACGCAGCTACATGTAGTCTCACTTTCTAATGCGGTACGGAACTTGGATTCTATGGTTCTAGGATGTCAGCCATGTAGACCTATATCAGATATAACGACATTAATGTAATTCTATAATTATGTTTTACTAAATGACGAGAAGTGTAGGCCCTGATCAGACTGCGCGGATGCGCATTTTAAGCCAGTGATTTAAACAGTGCTGATTCTGCGCATTCTGTTCATGGTATTTGTCGTTTATTTTTCCATCACACAACGCTGCATACTTATATTGTATAGAAGAAAACTTTAATACGGATTTTCGGACTACGCATTTTGTATCAGTGCTGTATGTGTTTTTCAAAACTTCTAGTTGAACCTTTATTGACCTCCAGATGTCACACTATCGAGTCTATTAATTGTATTGCAAATAAAAGTTGCTTGGCATGTTCCGTGCTTTCATTTGACACTAATATCAGCTGCCTATGACACTCCGCTGCGTTACACAAACATTAGCTTTCTACAACATTCCGTTAAAAGGTTAGTATTTTGCCAAAATGTGACCTTTCATGACCTTTCAAGGTCACAAAAAATGACCTTTAACGAGGTCAGATTTTTGGGGCACCTTCGGATTCTTGTTCCTGAGGTCAAAACCTATAGGAAACTGTTGAAAAAGTAACTTTCACAAGCATGGTAACGAACTCGCATTTTTATATAGTAGCTCGTCTCTACTAAGTGGGCTAATTCTGACCAATGTCATTACAATGCCAATATTCAGTTCAAATTCCCTGAACATGCACTGCAGGCAGTTCAAAGAAGTATGTACAGGTTAAATGTCGTAACGTTCTGACGTAAATTGTGTGATGTATGATCACCTGTGTTTTCAACGTCACATTTTTTGTTTCGGATAATGCTGCGCATCTGGTAGTGTAAACAAAATGGCGAACAGCAGACTGGATCAGCATAGCAAAATTGATACTAAACTTGAAGCAATACTACCCAGTGGCAGTGACATAATGCCAGGTTAGTTTCTTGTTGAACTATTGATTTAGTAAGCAAGACCGCTATTTCATTAACACTAACAGTGTCAGTGTCTTAACGATTTTACACATTTTGTCCATATTCCGAATAACTTTTGACCAAACTATCGTAATGTGATAAACTTGTGACGTAGTGTAGCGTTTGATCAGCTGGTTTTAGTTTATTCCAAAATCAACATAATTTATTTTGATGCACACTACGCAAAATTTGACGGGAATTGCGCATCAGCCGATCAGCAGAATTAGCCGAAATGACAGTACGTAGTACGTACGGTAGGCCCTACGCGAGTGTTACAGACTGACACAGAGCTACAGGCTGTAACTAGACGTCCTATTCAGGCTATTGAGTACACTGACACTGTACATGGATAGCGAATTTACCAATAATGGCAATATACACCTAATGGCAATATACACCTAGTTAATAACAGTTTGGCATATATGGTCATTGTTGTTGTTGTAGATTTTGCGCCGCACGAGCGTAACATGTAAACAAACCGCTGTCCCATTGACTGCCAGCCAAAATGTGCTATTTTCATTTTGCTCCCTAATCTATAATATTGCATTTTTTAAATCAAACTTACATTCATCTTTTGAAATCGACCTTCATTTAGCTTTCATAAGTATAATTAAACAGATCACAGTGTACACGCAAGTTGTTCAGCTAACTGAACGAGGATGGGTATACGCGCACAGGCATTCGGCGTGTTCCGGCTTTCATCGGTATAACTCTATATATGTACGGGTCCCGGGTCGTTTCGCCCCGATAACCATTCGCACCGGGTCGGTTCGCTTATGTACGCGTAGTCTTCATTATGTGGGTGGGGTATCGACATAACAATACTATTTGTATATCAACTTGATAAATATTTTTGGGGGTATTTTTTATACAGGATCTAACACAAGTGATGTTTGTTCATGGGTATCTATGTTTAAGAATTTACTTACTAATATCATAAGAAACGAGGCTAAGCCGAGTTTTTTTATGAAATCAGTAAATGATATTATAAATATCATATTAAATATAAGCCATCACTCACTATACCCCCTGCATGTTGATGGGTAGAACAGTTTTGGATTTTTATCATCAATGATGTTTTCGTTCTATGGCTGTTTTCATGCCCAAGGTCAAGGCCAAATTAACCAGTTGGAAATTATTTGTAGGTCAAACAAGGATTGAGAGAGTACCGGTATATGTCTCTAGTCAAACCAAGCAGCAATTATGGATATTTGTGAGCCCCTGCAGCTCACTTGCTCTAGTTTTAAGGTTTCTAGTGTTGATATAAGCGTGATATTTAACATGTTCATAACATTTATCCAGGTTTTACAATACTAAACACTGATGCCTAAAATGAAACTAACCCTGCCTTGGTGCAGCTCATTAACAGATGTGTCTACATATATGCAAAACGTGTTACACCATCTGCTACATATGCTGATATATGCCATGCCCGTCTCGAGCCCGGAAAAAGGGGGAGAGGTTTACCTTTTATAGCATAAATGTATTACAGTACACGCTTAATATTTTCAGTTACTCCCAGGTTTCCTTGCCTGGATGGAGGAGTCAGATTCTTCTTCACTGTGGTGGGATGAAGACCTGTGGTAGAATGCAGGGAAATACTAAAGTGTGCGTGACCAAGAAGTTTGTAAGCGCAAAGCTTAAAGCGACAACAAAATTTGCATTATCAGCCAATTTTGAGAATTCTTTGGTGAATTTGTTCATGTTCAGTGACCCCAATGTGCATGTAGTCCGCTGCCACATTCATGTGTTGAGTAAATTTAGCAAAATATGCATAAGAATATTTTATCGTACAAAGTTTACTGAAACTGGCCCTGTTGAATAGTGCATCATGGATGTGGGCTGAGAGTCAACAGGATAATTTGGCACATTCATAAAGTTACTGTCTAATTTTAAACTTCTGTGTCTCATTCACTAAGGATGCATCATATTTATTTCTTCCATAAAGAGGACAGTATATCCACACTTGTATACATTTAGTTGCAGGAAGAAACTCTGCAGAATACTCTCTGGCCAAGTAGGGAATCATCTGATTCACAAATTAGCTGTTAATTGTGACATATATTCTGTATTTTTCAAGTGAAAGAAATGTCAGTATTGTAAAAGTAAAACAAACTTGTAGTTCTGAAATACATTTTAGTAGGACTAGAACAATAAATATTGCCTTTCCAATGCAATCTACATCTGTAAATTTATAACAGAGTTCAGAGCTATTGAAATATGTTCATTACATAATACTGACATTCATTAATGTGAAATTAGTACAGAAAATGTAGCATAATCAACAGATAAAGTGTGAATAAGATCTGATTTGCTATTCTACAGTATACATTGGTACATGTGAAATCCCCACCTGAGGAATTTAATTCCAATGTATGTCAAATTCTGTCTTAGGACTAAGCCAAGTGTTTACCAATGGTTTTTTGGTAGCTAATTGAACATAAAAAAAAAAAGGAATAACTCAAGGGAAATAATTGTTTGCTGAACAAAATATATTCAGCAATCAATTTCATACATTATATTTTACATATTCAATAGGAATTGCAGAATATGTGGGTGTCGGCCACTGGTACAAAACGCGAACCGGTCAATAGTGTGTTCACTTCAAACATCTCGTGAACCAGTTTAACGTATCTGGGACGAGTATTTCCATTTAGATAATATAACATAATCATTTTAAAAAGTAAATGTCAACAAAACACATCAGATTATATGTTGTGTATGGAGAACCGAGGCAAAAACTATCACCGTCTGACAGCTGTGACAGCATGGAAATATCGGAAATTGCGGTTTGTTTACCTGTACTGTGTAACCCGGATGAAAGATGGCAGCGGAACTGTAACTTGGTGTATTGGCAATAAAGTGAAAGTATGGAAACAATATAAATTTATGGATTGTTTGGTATCAAATTAAAGCTGAGGAATGTAGTTGTGCAATGCAAGTTATTTCATCAAGATATCTTGATTAGTTAAGAAGTTATTCAATTTTGAAATTAGAGAACTTCGGAAATTTTCTGACCATTTTCTGCCAACTTTGTATTTAAAGATTTATTTATTTTTTAAATGTGTAGAATGGAGTGTTTGTAACGGTATTAAAGAATGCAAAACAATGGAAGTTGTTTCATCAAAATATCTTGATTGGCTAAGAAGTTATTCAATTTTTAATTTCGAGAAATAAAAAAAATTGTAAACAAAAAATTGTTTTTTAATTTAGCGGATATTTTTTCTGAAAAAGTATGCAGTATGGAGTGTTTGGTATCAAATTAAAGGTATTAACGAATGCAAAACAATGAAAGTTGTTTCATCAAGATATATTGATTGGTTAAGAAGTTATTCAATTTTTTATTACAAAATAATAACAAATTTTCGAAAAAATATATTGCCAATTTTGAATGTAGTGGATATTTTTTCCAAAACAAAAGTGTGCATTATGGAGTGTTTGGTATCAAATTAAAGGTATTGAAAATATGCAAAACAATGGAAGTTGTTTCATCAAGATATCTTAATTGGTTTAGGAGTTATTCAAATTTTCAAATTTGGGGGAATAAAGCAACGTTTTTTGTGCAGAGATCTTAAACCGGATAATATACATGCACCACTTGATAGTATAAAGTAACTCAATTATTTTTTGCACAAAGATGTTCATGTCAAGATTATAATGTGTTAATGAATAGAGCTGTTTGGTGTGTTTATAACATTTTTTTATTTAAATATTACTAGTTATTCACAAACTGAATATTAATGGCCAAACTAGTGAATGGACCGAATTACAAAAACTTTTTATCTATCCAAAATACAAGGTCGGCGGTGAGATTAACTAAGATAGTGCGCTCTCATTTAATTAACCAACAATTAGTCAACAGTGGCTCTCATACACGGATTGATTGATAATTTGTGTTTAACGGCATATCAACAGCTAAGGTCATTTAAGGCTTGGCCAACGGGTCTATCCCGTATTTAATGTGTCCATAATGTTAGAGAAATTCCCAAAACCAGAACTGAATATTTACAGAAAAATCAATATTCAGCCATGAAATTAGAATATCCTATCCTGGTGCTAGGTCCATTCTGTTACATAGTGTTTATCTGTCCATAATAATATTGTTGGTTCTTGTTATAATAATAAACACTAGTAATCTTTATATTCTTTATTGTCACATATTCTAATCGACCTGTCTCGCTCTAACCCATTATAACAACTCCCTCCTTCTCACACAGTACATTGCAGCGTCTGCCGGGATGTTCCCTTGACATTTCCCTGTTACCGTATATACCAGACTAGAATACCATATTCAGCCTATAACAATTCCACACCAGCCAATTAGCCCAACCACAAAAGTAGTATGATCAACACTAAAATAATTTGATCTGACATGTGGCTGCAGAGGCAACAAGAAAATGTGGCTTGTCGGCACACAAATGCCCATGGTGGCAGATTGGAGAAACTGTGTCACAAGTTAATTAACCAAGTGATACGTATTCACAAGCGTCAGGGTTCGACACTCGCAGTGTCCCGGGATCCCGAGGATCCCTGTTTTGCATGAGGAATCCCTGAATTTTCAAGAAAATCCCATTCAACATAATGTAAAAATCAGGATGTCCATGCTGCGGAATCCCTGGCCCAAAAGTTAGTGTCAAACCCTGAGCGTACTTGTGAAGCTCAAAATGTCAAAGTCATATTAAGGCCAGCATGGATGTATGGCATTTGTCCATATGTACGATGTATTAAAATATTAAAGTAATCCATCAAGGGAAATAGAAGTGATGACAGAAATGAGAAACTCGGGCAAATTTCTTAATGTGTGAAAAAGTTGTGACGGTCAACTTGAAGGTCATACAAATGGCAGCATGGATGTGTGGCATTTGTCCACAGGTATGCTGTGTTGAACTGTTTATGTTCAAATGATATATAAGTTATGACAGTTTGTTTGTTGGTGTTTAACGGCCTATCAAGCAGCTATATATGGTCATATAAGGTCGGGCCAACGGGTTCGATTACGATTAATCATACTCAGATAAGGGGTACAACTCACATACAAGAAAACCAAAGACGTATACGAGGGCCAAACTAGGTCTCAGGTCGGGATTCCGGTAAGGAAGAATCCCGATCGTTAAATACCCCACCGAATTACCCACGAAGAAATGAACAACTTTGCCGAACTTCTTAACACGTGAAAAAATTCAAAGTTATGAGCGCCAAAAGGTGCAGGTCATATGATATTAAGGGCAGCATGGATGTGTGGTAGTTGTTCAGAAGTATGCTGTGTTTAAATATTTAACTAATCTAATCCTATTTAACCAATCCTTAGTGATATAAAATTTATGACAGAATTGACCGGTGAACCTCTTAATGCAAACTGGGGGGAGGGGGTCAATATTTTAGCTGTAAACTTCTATACCTACATCTATTTGTGCCTGTTGGAGAAAGGAAAAATAGGAAGCTGCCCCACACGCCACCGCCGGTGCTGCCGGTGCTGTACAAATATATAATAGAAATCCCCCCACACCCCACTGCTGTAGAAAAAGCAGCCATTTTTCTTGAATACAAAATAGATCAATTAGTTATATTGCATAATTAATTGGCCTCCAGACGCTTTTCAAATAATAATAAAAATGCCCACAGAAAGAGGTGGGGCTGTGGTGAGGGGGGCGGAGGGCGCTTGGGTAGGGAGGATTGACAGTTAGTGTCTCAAAAAAAAAGATCGCTAAATACACAATTAATACTCAATAATAATGATTCAGCTCAATTTTATTGATAATAACATTGTGATTTGGAGTTGAATTTTATTTTTTTATTGAATTGTTGAACATATATTCAAAGTGAATCTACAAGGACCCACACACACACAGAGGCATCATTAAACAACAATTTTGCACTTTAATATTACACTAAAAACGACCAGCTCAACTGTAATGCTGGCTTTTTCGATGTGGAAGTGAAAATAAAATGGTCGCGAAAACCCATGACACGGCTCGTGTTCCGAACTTCCGGTTTGATGAGGTTACTAAAAATGTTTGCCACCGAGTGCGCACAAGCCAGACGTTTCAATAAAGTGTTTTTTGGGCACATTAATGATTGTTAAAGAAACGGTCGATGTCCTAGGATGTCGAATCCAGAGGTTCCTATAAAAATCACTGTTCAAATATTTACCTCTTTCTAGCACCAAAAACAGAAATTACAACATCAGACAACAGAATCGAGTAGAGGGTGCATTTTTCTTTCCGTCGACATGCCCAAATTAAATATCCATCAAGAAATGATCGCGTTATCGAAATTAAGCCACACCACCTATCACGTGATTTTTCAAAATCATGAAATGGCAGCGTCCACAAAAAAAAGTGAACGCGAGTGATTATAATTTATCGTCATAAAATATACATTACACAATGTGCGTGTATGTTTTTTATTAACTAAATCGTCCAATATTGATAAACAAATCGACTTTGAAAACGGCCAAATTTAACATTGGGTCAGAAGGCAAACCGTAAATCAATCGGGGAAAACTCCGACATCCGTACTTATGATGGGATATACACCTCTCACAGGGCTGTTGCTCTGTGTACTACTAGTACTATGTGGAGATCCGGAATAATCATCATTCTTTTCCAATTTTGACAATGAAACAACATGGTCTTTGTTTTTCTTCGGCATGTTCACGCCTCACTCGCTTTATAATTTCGCAGACGATAAACTCTTTACTTCCTTAAATCGACTGTATCCGTAACATTTTTCTGAAATCGTTTGCGGCAGTGGTGCATTAATAGAACCAGTCTAATTTTCGACTACGGGCTCGCCCCTTAGACTGTTCGACTCGGAATCGCCCGGGACGGTTATTGGGACGAACAGTCCCACTTGCGTCTTACAAATATGGACAGTTCGTCCTATTATAAAAAAATCGGCCCGCGATATATAGATCTATGTGATCGTTGGATTGATTGATTTATACATGAACCCATTGAGTTTGCAAAGGTCTTCATGTTGTTCATCTTGGCGTACTTGATTATTCCATCGGCATCACCGGCGGATCCAGTCTTCACCTATTGTGTCGTGTTTTCGATCAAACAATGCGTCTGTAGCACGGCAACCAGGCTCTTGAACTCGTCGTACTGGAATTCCTGCTGCTGTTCTGTCATGTCTTCACTCACCCTCATCGCCATGTATCCTGGGCGGGTCGACGTGGCCTGTTCGCGTTCGCTGGTTATATATATGGCAGCGCTCTACGAGGTGCTGATCTGTTCATTTATTGTTATCTCTGTGCTGGCGATGTAGATATATATAGAGGCTGTTGTTGTCCGGATCCGGCATGATGCTATCGATTATGGGATGGTCGTAGTTGAGGGAAGGATGATTTAGTGGTGGCGGTGGCGCAGCTGGTGGCGTAGGTGGCGCTGGCAATGGTGGAGTTGTAGCATGGTCGGCCACTGGTGATCCCGTGGTGGACCCCACGTCCATCGGATTCAAAGACGTGTGGAAATCAGCAGACTGATCATTGAGCATCTTGAAACCGGGTGGAGTCCGAGGTGTTCTTGGAGTGGAGCCTGTCACCACGGATAATATTATAGATATAAATGTCAGGTGCAGAAAGGCTGGTTTCCGCCTCACGCCGTGAAGGCAGGCTCGGCGTACTCGCCGCCATTTCCCTTCTGCTGGCCGCTGTTTTCAAGCCAAATCCTTTTTTGTCGGGTTTCTTTCTTTTGTTCTTGGCGGTATCGCAACTTGATCCCTCCCGGTTGTGGATACGAAACAGAGATTCGTCAACGTATCCCTTCATCAGAGGCTTCAATAAAGTTGTCAGTTCAGCGAGAGTCGGGAATATCGATATGTTGACTGTACGGCGTCGGTGACAACAATGATGATGTACGATATTTGCATGTTTGTCACTGATTCTTCTCATATACCTACTCAGGATCGAATGGCTTACAAACAATTAAAGGTGTGACTTGCAATGGCCGATATCCCATCAGTTGAAATTAATACATCTTTACAGAGTTCGATTCATTAAAAATAGTGTTCACTATGACAAAATTTACGGGTTTTAAGCCAACATTACTCTACTAAAAGTTTAAATATGAAAGTTTGTACATTTTTTTAAGCTTTCTATAAGGTCCGTTCTGTCCAAGCACATGGTCCGTTATGTCCAGAAATCTGGCCCGTTTCGTCCGTTATGTCCTGGTCCGTTTTCGTGGTATATGTATTGTCGATCTGGTCGGGTCGTTTCCCCCCTGTTTTAAAACGGGAAATATATATAATATGCTATAGTATGATATAATGAGAAGGTGAATTGAAAACGGGAAATATATACATTATGATATAATGAGTAGGCGAATTCTATATATAGTTTGATAATACATGATATATGATAGTATGATGTGCATTAGTCATTGATAGTATTAATTAATGTTCAAATTTATAACGAAATGTTTCTCATTTCAGATTCACTTGTTCAGATCCAAGGATCTAGACAAGTCCAGAGAGGATTTAATTTATATATATATTTGTTTTATATAATATTTAGATAATAGCTTGGAGATATTTCACTGTATATTTCCACACAGCATCTCCAACTCCACGTGGTGCCTGCTGGTAACACGATTTCATATACTAATTTCTACTTATATGAAATCGTGGCCAACGTGACAGGATATACTGTATCTGAGTAATGCTAATGTGTTACCTATATATTTCTTTGTCACTGAACTATATTTGTTAATGCATTACAATATTTCTATACATACATATAGGGGCGAAACGACTCGGGGCGAACGGGAATAATGGCGAAACGACCCGGGTGCGAACGGGAGTATGGGCGAAACGACCCGGGACCGTGTCAACCTTTAAGTTATTTATGCCGGTAACCAATCTCATCGGTACATGCAAATCGTGTCGGCCCAGGTTGTTTACAGGGAAACAAAATGGAGGACCAAAATTCCAATTAGTGAACATAATTGATCACTAATTTAGGTTAGCTGCTGTAATACATGACTATTTTTGACTGTCCTTGAATTAACAGAATACGAGTTGTGCTACTTCAGAGTGAAAATGACTTTATATCCGTGTTATTGAAAACTTGATCGATAACGCGACATTGTGTTCACAATCACAATCAGATAACTAAATAGCCCTCTTCCGTTTGTATCCTATATTCCGAAAATATAATGTTGTCCATGTACTGTAGTTGACAGGTTGGTGAGTTTGGCGAAACATTGTCTGTCTATGTTATAGGCAATCTTGTCATAGTTCTGTTGCTTAATGATATATTTAAATGACACCAAAATTAAATAAACGACCAATTGGGCTTTTGCCAAAATGGAAGTAAATACTAGCTGTACTGACCTGATGATTTACGGAGGTTTCACGACCTGCACGTTCGCAACTCATACACTTTCGCACCTCATACTTTTTCGCGGCTAGAGGTTTCACTACCCCAAATTAATTACCCCAATTAACAAGTCACCTGGTTTGCGGGTCCAGATAAACTGTTAATCCAGGTAAATCAACATATTGTCACGAATCCGATAGTTGCGAAAGCTTAAGTGCCATGATGCAGCTTATAAATCCATACAAACTGCAACATTTAACTTTCACAAGATGTATGTACATTCGAAACGTAAGATGAATGTGACATTCTCTATAAGTAATTACTATGAATGAATTAGATGTTCTGTTATTTTATTTGTACATTTACCATATTTGACACGTAATGCATGGAGAAAATTATGTATTTAATGCTTCACTAATGTGGAATCTGTCTTTGTGTAATAAATAGACATTCAATAATGTATTCACAGTTACATTACAGTCAGCATTATACCATCAAATGCAAGTTAAGCTAACGGAGTCTGATATTTTAGGATATACTGAATGTAACATAAATGCACATGTGAAAACATTACTTATATTATGGGGTGTCTATTCTGGAAGTCGGACTTGGTCCATTTCGTGCACCTGTAGGCTATAATTATCTCCCCTGTCGAGGAGCGCAGGGGGAAATCTGACCCGTTTCCTATATAATTTAATCATGTTTGAACGCTTCAAACAACTAAATTCCAATCGCTAAATAAAATTTAAATACATATTTATAATGTTAAATGGTCATTAAAAAATATTCTTATCACCATTTAGTATTTTCGTAGTTCTAAATATTCTGGCATAAAAATGACGTATATTAGAGCAAAATGTATCGACTTACCCCCAAACATATCGGGTCTCGTGACTAGTGATACGTCACGCTGACTTACAGAATTAATTCCACAAAGAGATCTAAGGATTCTACAGAGAACATATTAATATATTTAAGAATTAAATACATCATTGTTTCTATGCATTGATGCAGATTATGTTACATTATGTGGACAACTGATCCTCGATCGTTAATTACAAAGTTTGAAAATATTGATTGACACAATATTACTAAGTGAGTTGATTGAAACTAATTGTGGCACTAGTGATAATGGCAATTAACTTTGGAGAACTGTGCTAATTTTATAATTGACTGGCATTGATTTAGGCTACGTGCGCTTCATTTATTTTTGGCATGGGACACATATATTTTTGAATGTGTAACACTAATTGACTATCGTAATATAGTGATTGATTGGGTTGTGTTGTGTTTCATGGCCATTCAGCATGTATGTAGGATCACAATATTGTCAGCACTGAAATTAGTTTTATATACAAAAAATATGTTACAGTAATGTTTTTTGTCGAGCCCGCTTGCGGAAAGCGAGACATAGTGATCACAATGACGTCCGTCCGTCCGTCCGAAATCTGCGTTAAAGTTTTTAAATACCTTATATCTCTGCAGTCCTAAGTCACATTGACTTAAAACTTTGTGTGCTTATTAGTCATCATCAATATATTCATGCTGTATCCCACTCATGCGGCCCCTGTGCCCAAGGTCAAATGACTTAGAAGTTTGCGTTAAATTAAAGTTTTCAGATACCTACTATCTCTGTAACCGTAAGTCGGATTTGCTTGAAACTTTGTATGCTTATTGGTCATCATCCATATATTCATTCTGTGTCCCACTCATGCGGCCCCTGTGCCCCTATATCAAGGTCAAATGACTTAGAAGTTTGCGTTAAAGTTTCTGTCAAAATTTGCGTTAAAGTTTTCACATACCCACTATCTCTGTAACCGTAAGTCAGATTTGCTTGAAACTTCGTTTGCTTATTGGGAATCATCCAGATTCTGTGTCCCATTCATGCAGCCCCTGTGCCCCAAGGTCAAGGCCAAATGACTTAGAAGTTTGCGCTATTATAAAATCTGCATTAGTGTTTTTACATACATGTATCTTATATCTCCACAATTGTGACTCCAATTTATTTCCGACATCCAATACTTTTCATCATCCATATTTTCATTCCATAGCCTGCCATGTGGTCCACATGCCCAAGGTCAATGTCAAATGACTTTGAAATTTGTGTTAAAGTTTTTACATACCTTATATCTCCACAACACTTACTCGGATTTACTTCAAACTTCAAATAATTCTTTATTATCATCCATATTTTCATTCTATAGCCCACCCATGTGGCCCACATGCCTAAGATCAAAGTCAAATACTAAAAATTTGCGTTAAAGCTTTTACATACCTTATATCTCCACAACCCTTAAAGGTACATGCCCACGCAGCAGGTTACACAGTACTACTACTTTTCATTTTCTGTCATGCCTTATACGAGTCATTTGTCTACCCACTAACAAGTTATTTTTAATTACGGTGCGTGTTAATTGGTGTTAAATCGCATTTTATATGCCGCGACCAGAAAGGGTATTTTCCGACCTCGTGCTATTTTTACCAACACGCATCACGTGACACGGTCAATCATATCACATCTTTGACATGCGCAGTGAAGTATCGGAAGTTGAGAAGAAAAATCTCTGTTCGAGTCCAAATCTAAATCTCCACGTAACTCTTTCCATTTGGTGATCTGGTCGCCAATATTAACCACTCTCTCTCTGTACTGCCTGTCCCTCAGACATTTCGCCTTTTTTTTGGCCGACGCCGTTTCATACAATTTCCGTCCTGGACGTTTCGACATGTTGATATTCTTGTTTACATATTGGGAAGCCTACTGGCGCGCGTAGTATACTGCGCATGCGCACCGCAAGCCGTGATGTGAAAGTCGTCGTCCCCGCACATTATCAAAATAGACTGTTACAGCCGCGCGTCGATAACAGTAAATTGATAATTAATAAATGATTATATTTGTATAGCGGACACTCGTAATTTTTAGAACTGGTGGAATAGTGACATAATTATACACTTATTTAATTCCTATAAAGAACATTTTGTGCCTACTGCGTGGGCATGTACCTTTAATTCAAGGTTCAAATAAATACACTCTGAGACCATCAAATGCCTCGCCGGGCTCGACATGCGGGCCGCGGCCATCTGGTTTCTTAATTCAGACAGTTAGATGTGAAAATTCAACAACTGAATAGGATTCTACATGTGCTACGTCCTGAACCAAGGTCATATATAGAGTCGGTACATCACTGGTTGAATTGTTTCAATAAATAACTTATATAAAAAATACAATATGTACGTCATGTTGGGACAAAATAGTGAATTGTTTGTGGTACGTGTATATTTATTCAAAGTATTTGTGTCGTACTAGTATACAGTTTCTACATGTTTACATGTACGAGATGGCATGTGGCGGCTCTGCAACACCACATATACTATATAGATCTCGGGGAAGATATGTCGCTGCAACATAGCTGACAAGTCCCATTTCTCCGGTCACAGCTACGTGTTACTCGTGTGTCTATCAGTAATTCTGATTTTTTAAACATCCTATTAATATTACATTTATTGAATTAAATTACAGTGCTATTTATAACCTGCGTCCCAAGAATTTAGACACATTCTTGTGATCCAGTTATAACATAGTCCTAATTAACTCTATTACCTGTACAGTCGCGAAACCTCTAGCCACGAACGTGTCGGGTAGCGAAACTAACGCCATCCGACCTGATATGTACATGTTTTAATATCTCATTGGGCACACACGTCCCTTTTTACACAGTTCACCTGAAAGTTCTGGTTGTCATGGAGGGTGAATTGGAATGCACAAAAATGAGTCAGCTACTTATTTGAATACAGTATGTGGACCAGAGACATTATACAGAGACAGGTTACTTGTTATATAAAGTATTAATCGATTACGTTCACCTGATGTGCCTTTGAATTCACGCGAAACACCGAGACAATCACGGAAAAACTATTTTTTTTATTTCTTGCTATTTTTGGATGATTTCCTTTGTAAGAACAAGATTAATCCTTTCTGGATAGGATATGCAAATTATAGGCATACTGGACCATGGACATAACGGACCATGGACATAATGGATCAGGACATAACGGACCAGATTTCGGACGAAACAGACCAAATTTCTGGACATAACGAACCAAACAAAAGCTTAACAGATTGTACAAACTTTTAACTTTAATGTTGGCTTAAAATATGTATATTTTGTCTCAGTGAACAATATGTTTGATGCATTGAACTCTCTAAAGATGTGTTAAATTGAACTTATGGGACATCGGCCATTGTAATTAACACCCAGAGCTCCAGTTAAGATGCATAATTTGACCAAATATTCAATGTATTTTTCTTAGTTCTTCACCAAAAATGGCAAGTTGGGAGTTCTTTAGAATCGTCTCAACGAGACGATTCTAAAGCACTCCCAACTTGCCATTTTTGATGAAGAAATAACAAAATTCCCCCCAAAGTTGATCAAATTACGCACCTGAACTGGAGCTCTGAACACCTATGTTTATAAGTAAGTCCTGAGTACGGTAGGTACATGTATATGAGTAGAATCAATGACACACATGCAATTATCGTATATATGTTTGACACATTCTAATTCGAAATTGTTAATTTGTAACTGTTATCCCATAACCAAAGCAAATATTGTACAGTGAAACCTCTCTAAACCGGACACAAAGAAAACATCTGCTATCTTGGTCATTTTTCTCAGATAATAATGTATGTTCATGATTGAAAAGCATACAAATACTTTTTGAAAATTGCCATGTGCCTGATATACAGTGAAACATCTCTGAACTGGACACCTGGAGACCACTGGGTGTCCTGTTTGTAGAGGTTTAACTGTATATGTAATATTAAATAAAGAACTAAGAAGATCGTTTTCAGTATATAGTGTTTTACTTTTTTAGCTCGACTATTCGAAGAATAAGTAGAGCTTATGTTGTCACCCCGGCGTCGGCGTTGGCGTCACCGTCACGCCTTGGTTAAGGTTTTTAGTCAAGCTTGTATATGGAATACTACTGGCCCTACACCCACCATACTTGGACAACTTCATCTCCTAGTGATGTACATCAATAACCCCTGATCTATATTTGACCTTGACCTACATTTCCTCTTGAATTACTTGGTTAATTCCCCTTGGTTAAGGTTTTTAGTCAACCTTGGTTAAGGTTTTTAGTCAAGTTTGTATATGCAATACTACTGGCCCTACACCCACCATACTTGGAAAACTTCATCTCCTAGTGATGCACATCAATAACCCCTGATCTATATTTGACCTTGACCTACATTTCCTCTTCAATTACTTACTTAATTCCTCTTGGTTAAGGTTTTTAGTCAACCTTGGTTAAGGTTTTTTTTCAAGCTTGTACATTGAATACTATTGTGCATCCAGACACCATACTTCGACAACCTTTTCTCATAGGTATGTACATCAATAACCCCTGATCTATATTTGACCTTCACCTACATTTCCTCTTCAATTACTTACTTAATTCCTTTTGGTTAAGGTTTTTAGTCAACCTTCTATATGGAATACTACTGGCCCTACACCCACCATACTTGGACAACTTCATCTCCTAGTGATGTACATCAACAACCCCTGATCTATATTTGACCTTGACCTACATTTCCTCTTGAATTACTTAATTCCCCTTGGTTAACGTTTTTAGTCAAGCTTGTAGATGGAATACTCCTGGCCCTACACCAACCATACTTGGACAACTTCATCTCCTAGTGATGTACATCAACAACCCCTGACCTATATTTGACCTTCACCTACATTTAACCTTGAATTACTTACTTCCCCTTGGTTAAGGTTTTTACTCGACCTTGGTTAAGCTTTTTACTCAAGCTTGTACATGGAATACTATTGTGCATACAGACACCATAATTGGACAACCTTTTCTCATAGTGATGTACATCAATAACCCCTGATCTATATTCGACCTTGACCTACATTTCCTCTTGAATTACTTACTTAAATCTCTTTGGTTAAGGTTTTTAGTCAAGCTTGTAGATGGAATACTCATGGCCCTACACCAACCATACTTGGACAACTTCATCTCCTAGTGATGTACATCAACAACCCCTGACCTATATTTGACCTTGACCTACATTTAACCTTAAATTACTTACTTAATTCCCTTGGTTATTAAGGTTTTTACTCAACCTTGGTTAAGGTTTTTAGTCAAGCTTGTAGATGGAATACTATTGTGCATACAGACACCATACTTGGATAAATTTTTCTCATAGGGATGTACATCAATAACCCCTGACCTTTATTTTACCTTCACCTACCTCATTTAACTTCAATTACTTGGTTAATGTTTATAGTCAAGCTTGTATATGGAATACTTCTGGGCCTTACATCAACCATACTTGGACAACTTCATCTCCTAGTGATGTACCATCAATAATCCCTGACCTTTATACTTTGACCTTGACCTACTTTGGATTACTTAGTTATCTCCCCTTGGTTACTTTTTTTACTCAAGCTTGTATATGGAATACTCCTGGGCCTACAGCAACCATACTTGGAAAACCACGCATCTACGTCCAAGGTCAAGGTCACTGTTGAAGGTCAAAGGTCAAACCTATTGAAATTCCCTTCCGCTCTATATCTTCTACACCGATGCATGGATTATCAAATGGCTTGGCACAAATGTTTCTCATGATGAGAGAAGGTGTGTCGCCATCAATAACCACGCACCTACGTCCAAGGTCAAGGTCACAGTTGAAGGTCAAAGGTCAAACCTATTGAAATTCCCTTCCGCTCTATATCTTCTACACTGATGCATGGATTATCAAATTGCTAACCACGCACCTACGTTCAAGGTCACAGTTGAAGGTCAAAGGTCAAACCTATTGAAATTCCCTTCCGCTCTATATCTTCTACACCGATGCATGGATTATCAAATGGCTTGGCACAGATGTTTCTCATGTTGAGAAGGTGTGTCACAATCAATAACCACGCACCTACGTCCAAGTTCAAGGTCACAGTTGAAGGTCAAAGGTCAAACCTATTGAAATTCCCTTCCACTCTATATCTTCTACACCGATGCATGAATTATCAAATGCCTTGGCACAAATGTTTCTCAGGATGAGAAGGTGTGTCGCGATCAATAACCACACACCTACATGCAAGGTCAAGGTCACAGTTGAAGCTCAAAGGTAAAAAATATTGAAATTCCCAAATGGCTTGGCACAAATGTTTCTCATGATGAGAAGGTGTGTCGCGATCAATAACCACGCACCTACGTCCAAGGTCAAGGTCACTGTTGAAGGTCAAAGGTCAAACCTATTGAAATTCCCTTCCTCTCTATGTCTTCTACACCGATGCATGGATTATCAAATGGCTTGGCACAAATCTTTCTCATGATGAGAAGGTGTGTCCCGATCAATAACCACGCACCTACGTCCAAGGTCAAGGTCACAGTTGAAGGTCAAAGGTCAAACCTATTGAAATTCCCTTCCGCTCTATATATTCTACACTGATGCATGGATTATCAAATTGCTAACCACGCACCTACGTCCAAGGTCACAGTTGAAGGTCAAAGGTCAAACCTATTGAAATTCCCTTCCGTTCTATATCTTCTACACCGATGCATGGATTATCAAATGGCTTGGCACAGATGTTTCTCATGATGAGAAGTGTGTCGCAATCAATAACCACGCACCTACGTCCAAGGTCAAGGTCACAGTTGAAGGTCAATGGTCAAACCTATTGAAATTCCCTTCCGCTCTATATCTTCTACACCGATGCATGGATTATCAAATGCCTTGGCACAAATGTTTCTCAGGATGAGAAGGTGTGTCTCGATCAATAACAACGCACCTACGTCCAAGGTCAAGGTCATAGTTGAAGGTCAAAGGTCAAACATATTGAAATTCCCTTCCGCTCTATATCTTCTACACCGATGCATGGATTATCACACTATGCCCAGGGTCAAGGTCACATACTTGATGCGTTTGAAACCTTAACGCTCGGCTAAATGGCTTATGATCAAAAATGCCTCGTTTTCTTTGGCTGCCAGTGGGGGTATTCGTGTGCCGACAGGCCACATTTCTAGTTTCCCTTGGTTAATGTTTTTAGTCAACCTTGGTTAAGGTTTTTATGTAGGCCGCAGCCACCTTCTTTGTCAAGCTATGTGTACATCGACAACCCTCGTAGTCGAGCTATGCTGTTCTCCTACAGCTCTTGTTTAATATTTCAATCCATGATTGACATACTATAACATACTTACAAGTCGCAGCCGATACATGAACATAGTTTTCCATGTTTAAAGGTACATGCCAACTGAGTATATAGGCACAAAATGTTCTTTATAGGAATTAAATAAGTGTATAATTGTGACCATTGGATTGGTTGCACAATTAACATATCAAATTCCATTCCAGTTACTTAGGGATGAAAGGGTTAACCCTTACTACGCTGAATTAAATTTTGTCGTCTGTTGGAAATGTCTTATGACAGGAGACGATTCTCATGTGCTGTCATAACAGGTTTTTTGTTAAGAATTAAGGCAAAAATGAAAAACACGACAATTTTCGTCTCCCGTGTAGTGAGGGTAAAAGGCCCTGTGACTCAGATGTGGGTGAAATGCAAGCAAAAAAGCTGGTAAAAGAGCATTTCACTGTAGATTTGTATTGGTTTCCTGAAATATATGACCCTATGGGTGACCTGAAAAAAAATAACGTAAAAAAAATGAAAAAAGATATATATCATTGAAAAACCAACTAGCATTACAAACATTAGTTTTGCTGAATATAGCATACGTCGACTACGTTCCGACAAACATATGTTTATGACTACTGACAAGTTGCGACTGTATTTATACATGTATAACATTCATTGACATTTGTAAAATGCATTTTCGGAAGTGCCATCTGAGACGAAAACCCGGTCTTCATGGCTCTGTCTCATTTCTTATTAGATTTTGAGTTAGGATTATGTAGCCATTTCACATAAACTGGTTAGTGTATTAAAGAGGCAAGTAGGCCTAGAAACCGGGTTTCATGAGATTTCACATTGTTTCATATTATCTATATTGCATCTTTTGTACCTTTCCCTTACAATGTCATTACGTGCATGTCAGTATTTGTCTGACCCAAGGATATTCCACCCTTTAAAACATGGTTTAACAGCACTTCAGAATCGTTTCCAAGGAAATGATTCTGAAGTGCTGTCAAAGCATATTGTAATATGTGTCAGAATATGTTGTCAGAAATGAGGCTTTGACTGGAGATTGTATATTGTTTATATGGGCTTTGTGTCCAGTGTAGATCCAAATCAACTGTGCATCCACACAGTCTGAACAGTATCTGCGCAGTTTGCTGTTCCATCAATGAAACACCCATCATGCTTCTAACAATCAACACATGTCTTTATCTGGCTGGCTACAGGCGTGTGCTATTTGATCAGGAGTTGCACTGGTCACAAATCCAATAAGCCCAATTTCTCCAGTCACAGCCACACATGAGGACCTGCAGGTTTGATTTTTATTATTATGCAGATCAGTATGCAGACCACTTCCAGTTGAAAGACTCAATCAACATGGATGGTGTTAAGGATAAGCCCCCAGAAGTGCTGGATGATCTGAGGCAGAAAAGACTTGCTTACTTTGGAGATAACCGTACATCTACTTCAACGCAACGTGCTTCAACTGAACCTATGATATCAAGTACAAAAACAATCAACACAATCAATTGTCCACAAGAGTACTCCAACATGCATACAGAGCAGGCTGATCTTGAAAAAATGAAAGCTGATTTACATAAAGCTGATAAAAGTTACAAAACGGACAGAAAGCATGAAATTCCTAAGTCTCTTACAAATGGATATGAAAATCACATTCCTGCTGCCGGTCTGAATGAAATCACAAATCAGAAGATGAAATTGTCCACCAACAGAGCATTCGTTTCAACCTCTACCAGTCTTCCTAATAATCGCACTAGAAGGAGTGATCTTACAACAAATATTGTTCCATCAACATCAAGTCTTTCAAGTGAAGTGAAAAGTGTAACATCTGGCAATATTGGTGAGACATGGCATGAACAACACACACTACACACTGATGGGAATACTGGGGCCAACAAAGGTCAGATTAAAACCACAGCATTTTATTTCTCAAACCCGGAAGCAACAGGAGACTTTGGAAATATTGTATCAGATAAATTGGAAACTGATGGTAAAAATGTAGATAATATTCCAAATGACATTGCATTTATTTCCGTCCAAAAACAGCCTGTGAAAGATCCCGTTTTGGTTGATGGATACGATGAAACAGTTGAAAGGCTGATCAAGGCTACAAAGGATGAGCTTCTTGGTAACCAAGTTAAAGATGATATTTGGTCTAGCTTTAGGAGAGGTTCTGATGCCGGATCTGACAGGTCAGCTATAGCACAGACTAAAGCTACAGGAAAGGGACACGTATATGATCACTCTGTTGAAACTTCGCCAGGAGTAAATGATTCCTATCTTGATCACAAGACGGTGTATACATTCAGTAAATCTCCAGTAAGCTCCAGTGAGTATTCAAATGACTCAATTAATAAGCCTAAGACCACAAAACCAAATACATCTTCCTCTATTTATAGAGAAACACCAACATACAGTAAAATTGAGCCTATTGCCACAGTGTCTCATCAACATGTTGCAACTCCTGGTCAGTTATCCGGAACAGTTGATGAAATATTTCAGTCACAACAAGCTCATTTTAATCCACAACAACAACGTCAGCTATCTGTTAATGAATCACAGGATATATCTCCTCTACCTGTTTGTTATGAGTCTTTAGACTTGTCAGAATTAGGACTATCTACACACAGGCCAGAGTCAGAAAGGGAAGTTGATGATTTGGTTGATGCAAAAGATATAAACCTTGGTGACACTGTCACTGAAGAGTTGCGATCTGCATTGGGGGAGAACAAATTTCAGGAGTTTTTGGTTAAGTCAAAGCGAGACTTGGATGATCTGCATGAACGATTCAGTGATAGGTCAACTGGTAGGCAGGAAAAAAATCAGAGCAAGGATAAATTGGGAAAATCCATGGAAAGTCAAAGAAGTCCGAATGATAGAAATATCTGTGTCAATAAAAGTGAATTTTCCAGTGAAACTGTGAATTCTGGCGAGAAGCCCCGCAAATCATCATTTGAAGGAAGAGTAAGTGGGCAATTGCTTAGAAGGCCACAGGAGGCATTACCTGGAGCTGAAGATAAAGATGCTGCCTCAGTAATAACAGGGCAGAATACTGGTGTAGCAAAAACAGATTTTTACAAACAGCTCAAGTCCAATCCTGCTTACAAACCAAAGAAGCAGCCGAGTGTCAATACCAGTCTTGAATATTCACAGACAAAGTCGGCTCAAGATATGACTGTATTGGAGGTAAGTAAGGAATCTCCAAGAACTTCGCTGCACAGACCAAAACATGAACCGCACAACATTTATCAGGAAAGGACAGGTGTCCGTCGGAATAGTACCAACAGCAAATCAGAGACATTTTCATCAAATTCTTTAACATCCGCTAAAAACTATGAGCAAGTGACGGTACCTAGAAATGTTGCATTTTCAGCCAATGAAATCTACCATCAGGCATATGGCAATGAATCTGTGTCTAGTTCAATCGATGTATCCGCTGCATCTAGTATTATATCGGGAGTACCTACAAGTCCGCGGACACCTTCTGGGTACGTACATCCGGCTGTATCTATGATGCAGTATTCCACCCAGAGTAGCTACACTGCGATGGTGACAACAAGTTCATCCCCGGCCATTCACCATGCCCCTCACCCTCCCACATCACACGTACAGAGCCCATATACCGTGCAGTATACAAGAAGTCCGTCCAGTGATCCATCAACAAATGTGAATCCCATGGCCGCTACCATGTCTCGACAGTCCTCTGTTACCATGGAAACAACTGCAGTACCCCACCCACCTGGGCATCCACTGCCGCCAACTGATGCCATATGGGGCACAAACAGGGAACATCAGATGTCGGCCTACGACCCCAAAGGATTTACCATCAATGTAAGTTACTGCATTTCATTAACCTTTTCACCCCTAAATAATTGGAATGGATTACAATCACAATTTTTTTTCAGACTAGTTCATTTAATAAAAGATGGTGTATTTTTTCTAAAAAATATGAAAATTACTTGCAAAAAGTGCAGATCCGGATGAGACGGCTTGTCACGTGCCGGCTCGTTTGGATCTACACTGTTTGCAAACACCGCTATAGAGGGCTGGTCCGCTGTAGTGTATGGTTAATGTGGCTGTGACTGGAGAAATGGGGAGTATGGTCTTGGTGACCACTGTAGACCCAGGTCAGGCTGCACATCCACTTCTGATCAGCGTCTACAATATTCACAATCATGCTATATAAATAGTGTAGATTGTTAGACAGCTGCAAGAATGCTGTAGCAGATCGGGAGCCACAAACGACTTAAGCCCCATTTCTCCACTCACACCCAGTTTGAATAGAGGATTTACAGGGATGATGCTTTTAATGTGATATTTATTAACCCTTTCACCCCTAAGTAACTGGAATGGATTTGACATGTTAATTTTGCAACCAATCCAATTGTCACAAAATAATTTTCAGACTAGTCCTTTTATGAAAAGGGGGTGTTTTTTGTTTTCAAAATTATGAATATTACTTTCAAAAAGTGCAGATCCTGACGAGACGGCTCGTTACGAGCCGGCTCATCTGGATCTGCACTGTTTGCATAAACCAATATAGCGGGCTTTCGGGTTCAAAGGGTTAAACAAGAAATGAGGCAATACCACTTTGTACAAAGTCAGTCATTACAACACGTTGGATATTTCATATGGAAATACACACAAATGTTAAATGCTGTTTATTGCATAAGCACATACTATATATTGAAGCTGTACTGACCACATAATATGTTTCATATTTATTACATTTGTGTATTACGATGCTTAGTATACCAGGGCTCCAGATAAGGAATTAGGAATCATTTCTGAAGCAATTGGGTACCGGTATTTCAAAATTTTAATTGGGTAAAATAAAATCACACTACTGTTTACACATCAACAGACAGCAATTATTGAATAGTTTGCTTCGAAATGAAAACATGTCTTGGCATTTCATTAGAATTCTAATGAAATACCAAGATGTGTTTTCATGGAAAATAAGAAAAATATGCTATATTTGTGATCTGTTTATTGTTTTCTGCAGCATGGTAAAGGTACCACAAATATTTTATTGCTGTTTGATACTCGCTACTTCTGATTTAAATCGGGTATTTAAGCAAATACGCAGCTTATCTGGAGCTCTGATATACTGTCTTATTACAATGTGAAAGCACATTTTATTCAACAAATTTAGTTACCGTATCTGTAATATATGTGTCCATGTTTACTACTGTAGAGATATTCTCCACCAATGATGCAAGGCCAGCCACCGCGAATGCCACACCCACCAGTGGAGATGAGGCCCTGCCTACAGCCCTCACCTCCACCTGGCTACCTGGGAAATCCGACTGGGTATCTGCACCAACACCCTGGCATTGGCGTAGCTCCACACCCTCCATTGTTAGAGGCAGTGGTACCGGGATTCTCTACGGACCATCCACAACAAAATGTGGGAATTCCCACCAGGTATTCGCACCAAGACCCTGGCATTGGCGTAGCTCCACACCCTCCGTTGTCAGAGCCAGTGGTACAGGGAATCTCCACAGATTATCCGCACCAAAACGTGGGAATTCCCACCGTGTATTCGCACCAAGACCCTGACATTGGCGTAGCTCCACACCCTCAATTGTCAGAGCCAGTGGTACCGGGAATCTCCACGGACTATCCGCACCAAAACATGGGAATTGTCACCGGGTATTCGTACCAAGACCCTGGCATTGGCGTAGCTCCACACCCTCAATTGTCAGAGCCAGTGGTACCGGGAATCTCCACAGACTATCCGCACCAAAACATGGGAATTCCCACTGGGTATTCGTACCAAGACCCTGGCATTGGCATAGCTGCACAGCCTCCATTGTCGGAGCCAGTGGAAGTGTCCTGGAGTATACCGTCACACACAGTCAGCAGTCAGACCGACAGGAGTGACAAGGGCAATGATGAAGGTAGGATTTACAGCTAGAGATACACCACCGCCTACGCTGATCTTGCCAATATTTATACCCCCAGCATACGAAGTATGTCAATAGGGTATATAGTTTTTGGCATTCCATCCATCCCATCTATCCGTCTGTTCGTCCGTTTGTCCGTCCGTCCATTAGATCTGCATTAAAGTTTTTATTTGTGCGAATGCACTGGCTGACCTGGATCGATATGTCACAAAACCCGTAAGCCCATTTCTCCAGTCATAGCCACATATGAACGGCCCGGTCTTATAAACAGTTTGATACTTACTCCATTCTCCTACTCAAAATCTGGAAGCTGAGCTGTGCCGATGTAGTCCGATATCTGTGTTTATAAACCTTGCTGAATCCTGAATTTTGATTGGTTGAGACTGAGCTGTGCTGTGCAGTGACAGACAATCAGACTGCCTGATTTAAAGTACAAATTTGAGACACGACATGTGATTTATTACCTAAGAACATGTACGATATCGATATCGCATGACAAATATTTACAGAATTTATGATATTTTCTGTAAACATCGTTGCAAGTTGACAGTATTTTCAGAGCAAATGTGGACTTTTATTCCGTATTTGCTACGAAAATTGCATCAACTTTCAACGTCATTTACAGAAAATATCACAGTTTCTATAAATACAATGTCATGAAAAATCACACACGTTCAAAATTTGATTAGAAAATCATCTGGCGCGTGTCATTTAGAACATACATGTACTCCGAAAGTTCATTAATCTCTTATACTTGCGCTT
Organism: Conchocele bisecta; assembly: GCA_029237695.1. NCBI lineage: Eukaryota > Metazoa > Mollusca > Bivalvia > Lucinida > Thyasiridae > Conchocele > Conchocele bisecta. Next base: position 87,415,564 of record CM055273.1, read on the forward strand.
ATGAATGTTTCTGAGTACATGTATATACACTGTTGTCATGCTCGAGAACAGAAAGATTGCTTAGTCAAGGCTGAAATGTTCTCCGTCTCGGCCAATCAAACTGTATGACTTCGAGCACAACTTTGGACAACATACTCATAAACTTGTATAAGCATAGGCCCAACTGAGTCCTAGGGGTATTGGCTACCAGTGTAGATTCTTATCACTGTTAGTCTCTGCGAAACTGCCAAAACGTTACAGGACATTCAGTCTGGTAAACTTGAAATTATACTGACTGTAAAAGACTGAAAAAAACATTTATACAAATAAAATTGATTTTGTGTGATATTTAAGAGCTTTTAAGTACATCAGTCGTGTAAAGAAGGCTATATATTGTCATATAACCAGACTGCGCATATCAAAGCAAGGTGATTTGATGTTTAGAATAGAAGGGTAAAAAAAATAAAATTATAGTCATACAATTGGTCCGGCCACTTACGGTTTACTGGCGGAGATATTATCGGACATTTCTGTCAGTGCGACAAGTTTCGCTGAGACTGCACTATGTTGACAAGTATCCATTTAAGAGCATGGAATTTGGCAATACGCAACCAATTTCGAAGCGTTTACACATCAATAAACACAGTAGCACAGAAACTTTTATATTGGACAATGATTCACAATTTCAAATGCTAAACCAAGCCAAGGAATTGCCTACATGTACATTGTGTGTCTGTGTCCAGGTTTGTGTTCTATACTCAGTTATATGTCGCTGTGACCAGTTTAGTTCCTGATCTTTTAGCATAGTCTTGTGGCATAGTAAGGATCTAAGGATTAGACACAGGCCATGCGTTTCACTGACTGAATGTCGATCAGTGGAGATCCTGATCAGACTACACGGGTTGCAAAAACCATACGCCCTACTTCTCCAACCGCAGCCACATATGTGTAGCTCCTGATCAAATGGCACACTCCTGTTGCCTGATAACGATTTATATTGCTTGTTGAAGCACGACGGGTGTTTCATTGATGGAATGGCGAACAGTGCAGCTCCTATTGTGACCATTTCAGATCCAGATCAGACTGTGCATCCGCACAGTCTGATTTGGATCTGAAATGATCGCAATACCCGTAAGCCCCATTTCTCCAGTCACAGCCACATGTGTAGTTGCTTTCTTGTTGACATCGCCAATTGTTGCATAAAGGTCAATTCATGGGAATTATTTCAGTAACTATTGTTGAGGAGTCCACGTTTACATCTGTGAGTCAAATTGCGACTCCCAAGGACGTAGTGCTACCCCACCCACCACCCGTGCAGAAGGGAAGTAAGAAGAAAACACCGAGGAAGGCACCGAAGCATGAAGCGGGCGGTGGGAGCCCGCCTGACACAAAGCGCCACATTGATGGTGTAAGACAACACCACGAACAAAGGTACGACAACTGCACGTTTTCCGCTTTATAGGCAATAAGTTGCACTATATTGCTCGCTACACCACAGTCAATTGTATAAATTTGCGGAATAATGTTTCAATTTTGCGCACTAAAATGTAGCAATAATCTGCAGGGTATTGATGTTCATACTTAGGTATATTGTTATTGAGTGAAGTTTCTATAATATGAGACAAAAGTATTATCATAACTCACCTAATAAAGTGTGTGTTAGCAAAATTCTTGGGTCAGTCTCCACAAAGTTGACAGTAAACAAAGAATGCTTCAAACGCAAATTTGGAAATACTACTCAGTCATAACGCTTATGTAATGTAATGTACTCGGAACTAACGTATAACGTACTGATTGGTATGGAACACAAGTTTGATCTAAATTCATCCTTAGCCATTTCTTTCTGCGGACACAGTATTTTGCAATATAGACATTTCTAAATAGTTTTTCCTATTTACCCTTTCAACCATAAATAACTGGAATGGACCGTGATGTGTTAATTTAAGAACCAATCCAATTGTCACAAAATTATTTTCAGACCAGTCCATTTATAAGAAAGGGGTGTCTTTATCTAAAAAAATATGAAAGTTATTCGCACAAGGTGAAGATCCTGATGAGACGGCTTGTTATAAGTCATATGTTCTCATCGATGAAAATAAACAATTTGTGGTGAAATTTCCGTAGCTCCGGTATCTATCTTCAAATGTGCACCTGCCAAAACTGCCACATCATGGTGGAATATCAGTACGTCTGGTATCTATATTCATATGCACACTTGCCAAGCTAATGTAGGCCAATACACATGTCTTACCGTATACCGTAAAAACTACCTAATTTGCTTGGTGACTTATTTAATATATAGAATATTCCCATGTTTGCAACAAATATGACATAATTATATGTTCATCTCATAGTGTGAAATGTTATAGGAATGAATGGCCTTTTTGTGGAATTTATCGGGGTATAAACTTGGAAAAGTCGCGGGAATACTGGACGAAGGCCAGAAGGCCTCGTCCAGTATTCCCGCAACTTTTCAAAGTTTATATCCCCGATAAATTCAACAAAAAGGCCATTCATTCCTTATAATTCCAGCATTTGAAATAAATTCATGAAGAAAATGTGTTTATTTTCCGTTTTCTTAATTAATTTAACTGTGCCTCACAGTTACGGAAAGTAGTTCGGCGTGGGAGTTTACTGGGATATAAATTTTGGACAGTGACTTGCTACGGGCCAATCAAATGTTAGGGAATTGTGTAAATATTTTTGTGCTGGAAATATGCACATTTCACAGCACTCGATGAACATACATGTATCTGTCATTGCAAAATATGATTATCCTCTATCAATTGCCCAACATCCCGGGACAAGTCACTGGGCAAGTTGTAAATTTGAAGAGTTGGCCATCACTGTGTATTGAAGAAAGTTTAGATGTACATTGCTAACAATAGAAGGGGTCTGTGAAAGAATGCGGCTAACTCCCTCTGACACGTAACACCTTCAATTATTGCACTGACATTTGTAACTAGCAATTCACAACTATAGCGACATTCAAGAGTGAGCGGAAGGTTGGGATCATGAAAAGTGTAATTTAACCAGGGATTCCGCTGGCGATCGCCACTTTCGCAATTGGTGATAAAAATAAACAATGCAATTGGCGATAAAAAATTACAATTTAAATCTTTCTTTTTTTTCTCGAAAATTTTATTTTTTTATCGCCAATTGTTTTATTTTTTATGAAGTGGCGATTTTTTTATTTTCCCCAGCGGAATCCCTGTTTAACGAATGGGGTCACTTTTACTGGAATACCGATACCCCTGGTTTGGACCTTTTTTGGCTTTCTTGTACGTGATACTCCCAGAGCTAAATCCAATTATACCCATTATAAGAGCAATACGATTAGTGCTAATATTACTTTTAGGAAGTGTGACTCGGGTGTCGGCAGGACCTGGGGCCAGATATTTTATTCTAATTTTATTCTAATTTCAGGACTGAATTTTAATGTTTATGTAAATAGATGAATTCAGTTCTTATTTTGGGATTTCCGCCACCCCCATCACACAACAGGTGAAATACGGGATTCAAACCCATTAACATGGATCACAATGACCATAGCTGTTGACAGGCTGTTAAACACCATTAAATAAATAAATAATAAATAGTCATTCACAAATGATTTAATAAATATCGTATTTGACATGGATCAATGGATAATATCTACAGTAGTGTATATGTATATTTGAATGAATTAATTCATTTCTGACATGAAATGGGTTAACATTAAAGCCCCTATACGGCTCAAGTTGCCGAATTTGGCCTCCTATTGGGTTTTCCCACACATACATCCAACAGGTTTCTATTTACACACACTTTGAAACTGTTTGCATTCATTTTAGTACAAAAATGAGTTTGTTGTCGATGAAAATATCAATATTTGTTGATAAACAAACAGCAGGTGCGTGTTCAAAGTCCGATCGATTTTCCGATAGACGCTCCAACTGCTCGACTCCCTGATTCGCGGCCGATGAATTCCGATAACCGGAGTTTATCGACTCGCTTCTGAGCCGAAGCCGTTGGGTTACGGAAATTAATTTGTAAATATTGACATTTTGCACTGAGTGGTACACAAAACAAGTTTTTGTTGTCTTCACATTGCGATTAAGATGTAAATCTCAAGACTTGAGATGTATCTATTAGGCAGTATATGTTAGTTTTGTGTACTAAATCAGTTGCCAAACATGTTTTTATGCCACCGGGTTTCAAAGAAACTGGTGGCATACATGTATAGTGTTTGGACCGTCCGTCTGTCCATCCGTCCGTCTGTCCGTCCGCTCTCCCTGAAGTGACGTGGGGTGATTCATTAGTACATGACATGCATGTGGGTTTTTTGTTGCATGTGGCGTGCACCCATATGCAACTATATCTTAATGAACTCCATCACTTCTGAAAAGCCCAAAAAAGCAATAACAAATTGACACCCCAGAAGGTGATGGTCAAAACCGTCCGTCCATCCAAACCCCACCAACAATGGCTGACTAAATTTCCCCACAAGTACATATTGTACTTCACTGATCAAACCCAAATACCCCACAAGTGCATGCAGGAGACATAAGAAAATGAGAGCAAGTTAGTATAGGGGAGATAACACCTTTAGCATTGTTTGCACCCCACAAATAGCACCCAAAACACCCCAAAAGACTTGGCCAAAAACCCCACTTGCAACAAACCCCACAACGTCACTTCAGGGAGTCCGTCCGTCCGTCCGTCCGGGCACACATTAGGGTACTTATGTGGCTAGCCCCACAGGGTTATGGACTTGGTAAAGGATAGGGTTGGTTACAATTAGCCACCTAAAAAATCCTTTTATGTGGCTAAAAATCGTTTTATGTGGCTAATATTTAACATGTGATAAGCCACATAAGTATAGTACTGTAAGAAAGTCCGTCCGTCCGTCCGTCACACTCTTCGGTTAACCAATTTGTCACAGTTTCTCAAATATGCTGCAGGTGGCATCCGCGTTCGACAGACGCATTTCTTGTTGTGTTTGAAAAAATCGGAAAATTGTAATACTGAGCTGTTCAGGGCCTGTAAAGGGGCTGTGACTGGAGAAATGGGGCTTATGGGTTTTGCGACCATGTGCATCTGTACAGTCTGATCAGGATCAGGAGTGTGCTATTTGATTAAGAACTGCACTGGTCAGAAATTCCATAAGCTCCATTTCTCCAGTCAAAGCCGCAAATGGGTTAACATTAATATGTTTATTGCAGAAGACAACAACAGGATGTGGATAGGACGACAGATGAACAGAACGTAGAAAAGCAAAGAAAATTTGCTAAGGCCTCGCTAGATCGTTACTTTTCATCGCTAGAACAACTTTACATTTCCACCAAAAGATCAAGTATTTCGGAAAGTACGCCTGTATCTGATAATGATGAAAGTGATAATGATGTATTTACACAAAATGATGAAACTGATATCAAGAGGAGTTTAAACAAGGACTCAAATATCCCTTTGACACAAGCCCATGTATCTGCTGATGAACTGAATGAGAATTATGGCATTGATCAGGTCTACCAAATTGCAGTTAGAGAATCAGAACATGTCAGTGAGGGAACTACATGTAATACAAATAACACTGAAACTGAGAACTTCACGACTGGTAGGTTTGTTAATGGCGTTACTGAACTCATTGATGATACGCCTGCACTGACAGAGTTTAAAAGTATGGATGTGATACATAATAAAGTAATTGCTAATGACAATACTGACTTGGCAGGCAAACATAGCTTTACTTCTGAAACTATGCACATGTTACATACTGATAAAATAGTAACTGACACAACTGGACGGGTTGACATTAAGAATAAAGAGAACTATCCTAACAATGAACATAATGTTTCGGATGATGGTTGTGAAACTCTTGTAACTACATTTACAATTAAGGCTGGCGGTATAACTGAAAGACTGGATGAGTTGGGTATAGACGCAGAACATCTGAAACATACTGTGCCTGACGAAAACCAGAATAATGTGAAAGACAATACCAAAGATACAATTGAAAAGGGATTAAAGAAGAAACAAGGCAAGTTGTTACTTGTTTGTCCAGAATGTCGGGGATTTAATAAGGAGTACATGTCTTGGTGTTCACATTGTGGAGAAATGCTGATTGGAGTCGAACCTGTGTTAGTGAGTAAGAACAGGGAAGGAAAACTCAGAATGAAGCCGGTGGATAATACTCCTAACACTGTTTCAAATGTCGAAAGTATGAAAATTGACTCAGATAATGACAACGATCTGCAGACTGGGAAAGGTGATCGCATACAAGAACAAACATTTTCTCTTGACTTTGGATCTATTAACTGTAAATCTCCACCAAAGGAGAGAAATAGTGACAATATCAACAACTTGTCTCCATTAAAGTCTGATGGTGTTGACAGTGGGAGACCATCTAGTGATGATCATGATCAAGAACTTCAGGTTTACAGGATCGAACAAGAAGTGGTTGATGATATTTGTGAAACGATCACTGATCCAGTTGTTAAAGGCTATGTAAAGTCACATTTTGCAAAATCACACCATTCAGCTTCACTTTCCAAACAGTCCCTTCCACCGTCTGCAAATAATGTACCTGCATGTAAATCCAATGGCAATCATAGCCTGGAACATGAAAAGGAACATGTTGCAACACTCATTAAGAAATTTGATGATAAACATGATAAAGTTGAAAAATCAAAAGTGGAAGACTTTAGCTTGGAATCATTTACTGAAACTGATGAACAACTAAAACACTTAACAACAGATTTAGAGGAATCAACCATTAGTGAGAGTCGTCAGCTGGAACATGAGCTGAAGCAGCATTTAAACCAAAGTCAGCAGGTCATTTCAGAGCTGCAGGCCAGGAAACAAGTGTTTGATGCACAGGCGAAAGAAATGCTTCATGAAAACAAAAAAGAAATTAATGACATCAACATTCCAGCCAGTCCTTCACCTGAGATTTTGTCAGATGAACCTCTGCTCATACCCCCTCCAATACCTAACTTTGCGGATAGCATTCATGCTCCTGTGCATCCTCAGTTCAGTACCAGTGAGCCGGTTAACAGAAGTGAGCTTGCTTTAAAGCTGCCTGCAAACTCGCTTGACTATTCCCAGTTTAGTTCTATGGATGTTTCAAATGAGGAACCTGTCATGAAAAATGATGTTCATGAAGGCACTACAGAAAATTCAAAAGCAGTGGTAGCAGATACTGATAAAGCAAAAGCAAAAGCAAAGGAAGAGCGACGAGCTAGGCGACGGAGGAGGGGACATGGAGCTATTGATGTGGAGATTTTTGGCTATGAGGAATCTCATGAATGTCGGAATTCTAGCCGTGGTCAGAAAATGGTGCCTGTATTGAACCTGCCCCTGGGGAGTAGTGATGAGGAAGACTTGAGCCTTCTGTCAACCGATTCTGAAGAACTTTCACCAGTGGTGATGAATACTTTGGCAAATGCATGGATACCACCGGATACTAAAGAACAGGAAAATATCCCTATGGTATATGTAGCTGTCACTGGAGAAATGAGGCTTATGGGATTCGTGACCAGTGTAGCACCTGAAGAAATGGCACACTCATTCAGCCTGATAACGATTTATTTTGTTTGTTAGAAGAATGATGGATGTTTAATTGATGGAATGGCGAACAGCGCCGATCTTGATCAAACTGTGCGGATGCACAGGCTGATCCGAATCTACACTATTCACAAAACCCATAAGCTCCATTTCTCCAGTCACAGTAATTTATGTAAATTGTTCGTGTTTGATATTCAGATTATTTGTGTGACCTAATTCTATATTAGCCGTATCTTATAAGTGATATATTCAGGGTTTGGGATCACGTGGTCTATTGTTTACACTGGATTGATGGCACCCATGAGGTCTCGGGGTAAATCTTATTTTTCATCAATACAATTGCTGTGTCTTCCTTTTAATGATGACCATGTTCCAGCTGTTAACACGACGAGTCCGCCAATACCAATTTAGCAGCATTACTTATGTAGTTAGTCTGACCAATCTGCAGAGAAATTTGAATCGGACGTTTAAACTAAAGTCGCGCAATATCACATGCTGCGGAACTCTTGCATATATCCACATATAAATCAAATCATCTATAAATATAGCATTTTGTTTTTCATTTTATCAGCTAGCTGTCCATACTTATACTCAATCCTTAATTTCAGCTGTTATCTGCTTCGCTGGCTGGTACAGTGTCAAGGTCAGCAGACCACGCCCCGCAAGGTGAAGGTCATAACAAACAACAGTCAACTGGAGATGACTGGCAAAGACTGTTCCAGCCACAGTTAGAGGTGGCAGAGGTGGGTTTCACCATTTTATCCCAACAGATCTGAGATTGACTGTTGCATTAAACCTTAGACCGCTATCTTATTTTTTTTGTCGTTTGTTGTTTATTTTCTATTTTCCATTTTTATCATCAAAAACATGCTTTGACATCATTTTAGAATAATTAACAACATGCTTTGACAGCACTTCAGAATTTTCCATTGGAAATGATTCTGAAGTGCTGTCAAACCATGTTTTTATTGAGAAATAAGGCAAGATATAAAAGCAACAGCAGACGACAATTATTGTGAGTAGCGGTCTAAGGGTTAAACATTGTATTTATAAACTATTTTTCATGATCTGTTTGATCTCATAAAACAGTGTCGTGTTTTATACGTGTCATCTGGCTTTTGCCCAGGCGGACGTGGCAGAAGCTGACCAAGAACCTGAAGATGACCTCAACCTTGACCCAAGCCGACCTTTCTTGGAACATCTCGTATCCGGGGTCAAGGCTAAGAAACCAAAGTCCTCCAAGAGCAAACCTGTTAAATCCAAGGTTCGACAGTCTATTGAAACCCCAGCCTACCAACGGAAATGGGCACGATCAAGCACTGCCTGGTCCTCATACAACCGAGGTGAACTCAGTACTGCATCCAGTTTCACAGCTAGCACTGAAGGTCAAGGTCATAGTAGAAATTTGTTTAGAGGCCGCGATCAAGCGACAGAGTTCGGGAATCAGAGTGCTCGATCACCATCTCCAGAGAAACTGACCTCAGGACGTGGAAAAAAGAGTCGACCGGCTAGTGCGGACTTGTATCGCAGGTATGTACGCATCTATATGAGACACGCCATACAATTTTGTACCCAAGAACATTTGCAATATCTCGTGAAATTTATTTGCAAAAGTTTTGGTCTTTTTCGTAAATCATGTTGAATGTTGATGTTAACCCTTTAATAGACCGCTATCTTATTGTTTTTGTCGTCTGCTGTTTATTTTCTATTTTCCATTTTGATCATCAAAAACATGCTGTGACTGCACTAGAATAATTTACAACATGCGTTGACAGCACTTCAGAATCATTTCCAATGGAAATGATTCTGAAGTGCTGTCGAACCATGTTTTTATTGAGAAATAAGACAAGATATAAAAGCAACAACAGACGACAATTGTTGTGAGTAGCGGTCTAAGGGTTAATGGTTATATTCCACATTTGCTATGGAAATGTTGTCATCTTTACAGAAAATATCAAAGTTTCAGTAAATATATTTCATGCAAATGTTTTTTACGTCCAGAATCACATGATGTGTCTCGTATGCGGCTGTGACTTGAGAAATGGGGGTGTATGGCTTTTGTGGACAGTCTATCTCAAGATCTGATATACACTCATGCAGCCTGATAAGGATCTATATAGTTTGAAGCATCACAATTATTTTTCACACTCAATGTCGGAACAGTGCAGACCCTGACCAGACTGCACAGATGTGCAGGCTGGTCTGGGTCTACACTAGTTGCTAAAACATTAAATCCTCCAATCACGATCACATATGGATTGCCAGGCCAGTGTTTTGGAAAACGGTGACGTATTCTGTACTCGCACTGTGCGGGCAGTGGGCAGCGGGCTGGCACAGAATGTTTGTGCAATAACTGAAGTTGTTCTTGACGTATCATAACCACATTTAACACTGCAGGAGGAAGAACTGTATTGAATTTGAGCAATCTCCCATGATTTACCTACCCGTGTCGGTCATCAATATTAGCATTGTGTATCATTGTCCTCATGATAACTCAAGTTATCCTTAACGGATCTTAACCATATTTGGTATGCCGCATGCGTGTTTATCATGGCAAGAGGAAGCACCCTATTGATCTCCCTGTGTTTCCTGATTATGCCTCAATGAATGTATATTTTTACCTTCTTTGGTATCAAGTGAGGCTAGGAAAGATGTAGGAATTCTGGGGGCCGTTTCACTAAACTTTGTACAACAAATGTTCATAAGTGCAAAAATTATGATAGTCTAAATTTTACATTAACAATGTTTTATTGTAAACAATTATTGGATTTACATTTATTGAGCATAGGCTGTGATTAGTATAAAAATGTAACTGTGACTGGAGAAATGGGGCTAACAGCTTTGTAGGCAGTGACCAAATGAGCCTGCATATTTGATCAGGATCTTCCCAGTTTGCCATGCTGTAAGTAAAACAAAAACAGCATCGGTTTAAATTTCCTACCGTAGATGCTCTGAGTATGTCTCTGTATTAGTAAGTCTAGTGATAGTCTAGTAGTAGAGCATTTAATTTCAATACCGGAAGTCATGTGTTCAATCCCTGCCCTAGTCATTAAAAATACTTTTATAGTATTTCCATCTCACTACAGAGATCCAGATAAGGTGCATATTGAGTATTTTATGCACTTACTTTAGTGGGTGGAAGGTGGGAGCATGAGATGGGTAATTTTACGGCCGGGGTTCATCCTTACCGGAATTCCGACTGGAGACCTGGTTTGGCCCTCACATACGTCTTTGGCATTTTGTATGTGACAGTTGAATCTGGTTATATCCCTTATGTAAGTATTACGATCATTCGTAATCATATTTTAGGGGAAGGGGCCAAGTGACTTTGGTGTGGTATGGACCTGGCACCAGGTCAGGTTATTCTAATTTCAGGGCTGAATATATTTTTTCTCGATGGAAATATTCTGTTCTGATTTTCCCCCCAATGCAGCAGGTTAAAATGTGATCGAACCAGTTTGCCCAGCCTTACATTAGCATAGCTGTTGATAGGCCGGTAAACACCAATAAACAAACAAACAAACGCACTTACTTTAGCAGAATACGCATTGATTATCAAAAATGGAAGTACAAAATACTCGCAGCAATGTGAAAATACGCAATGATTTTCAAATTGAGTAGTGAAATTACTGTATAAAGTTGAAAATTTACTTAGTTGAGCTGCAAACAGTGTGTTTGCTTTTTGCAGATCAAATAAGTGAATGTTTAAATTTGTTTTATTTTTTTGTCATTTGTACCTTATTTTAGAAGGAAGAAAATCAATAATACATTTTTAAAAGTAAAATACGCATTGAAATTGAAATATTGGGGTATATTACATTTTAGATACAAAATTTGTGTATAGAGCTCTGTCGCTAGTCTTGCAGGTGAGACTAGAAACTGAGGTCCTGTCTATATGACCTTAGCTGTTAAACCCATCCACCTTCAGTGCCACTGGTCTTTCGGATGAGACTTTAAACAGCTCCTGTCTGCATATGATGTTACCTGTTGCTGGGACATTAACCCTTTCACTTTTTTCACAGAAAACAGCAGAAGCAGCGTGCATCGAGCGGGCATCCTCGCTCGCATAAACCTCCCCACCCGAGTGATGAGGAGGACGACCCTATAATGGGGGTCGTGGAGCACAGGCTCCCTCGGCTCGGTATCTTGGAGCTGCTGCAAGGTGGGTGTCACAGTCGTGCTGATTACTTATCACTGATTACTTTCACCCTGAAATATCTGACGTAGCCATCCACTGGAAATTAATCTAAAGTGCATCAAAGCATGTTTTTGATAAGAAAAATAGAAAATAAACGACCGATGACAACATTCAATTCGGAAGTGTAAGGGTTAATATCGATATCAATGTAGCTTCCCTGTAATATTTGCATACCCTTTGAAATTTGTGCCAGTTTTTGGGGTGTAATATTTTTTTATGACATGAATATCGGTGAAATAGGGATATTGGATTGTAAATCCATAAATATGATATTAAAGCCGCATATCAGGATTTCTTGAAAAAATATTATAAAAATTAAAATGTGTTTTCATCATGGCCCTGTGTAAAGTGGTTTAATCGAAGATATGTGATATATATATATACTATGACCGCTCGGTTCTTTCAATTTTCATCGATATTGTCACATAAGTATTAGATTTTCTAACTTGTTGAACGCATCAAGATAGGAAATCCGATATTTATGTACCTATATGCGTGAAAATAGAAACAACCCAAATGTCCTAGTATCATTGTATATATCTTCAATTAAACTACATGATGAAAACACGTTTATATTTTTTATAGTATTTTTAAAAAAAATCCTGATTTGCCCCTTTAAAGGGAGATAACGTGTGTACACTAGGCCATGTTACAAATCAAGGGAGGTAACTGTCCAGGGGTGAGCTCCACCTATGCCAGTAGCCTATTTCACCAATATTGCAAAGTATACTTTTCTAGCAACGTATACTCTGAGGGAGTAATCATTTATTTTTCCTGAAATGCATTATTTCATATAGAACTAATGACTGCATATATTTGATGATTAAAAGTATGCAGAATTATTATACTGAATTTATTACATTATCACAGCCAAAATGGCTGTGATAATGTAATAAATTTAGTATAATAAAAATTTATAAATTTATCTCAAAATTGAAAATTTCTCCCTCAAAGTACATGTATACTTTGCAATAAAGTATACTTTGCAATGTTTGTGAAATAGGCTACTGGGATACATACTGTTCTAGATGTACTTTATCTTGCATGTTGTTTAGGGGTGTAATGAATCACCAAATATTCGATGCAGCTCGATATTTTGCCTATTTTGCCGACGATGTGATTCACAATACCTACAGTGATATTCAATTTGATAATTTTTTCACAATTCATGACTTTGGAATCCCAACGTACGCTGTAAATAGACGTTATTGATGGGTACATTTTAATTTTATAAATTAAACTATCGGGAAGAATATATGCAACAGTCTGGAATTATTTTCCATTTCGGTTTTATGTATTATATCGAGTATGGGGATCATTGAAAATGTACATTTTGTGAATGAAGGACTACTGTCTGTTCCACGTTTTGCTGCCGACAAACTTTTGGCTATTAAACACATTAAATCTAAAAAATATTTAAAAGTAAGTACTTTTTCATCAATAACAAAAAAGTCACCCTCCCCAAGCAAAATTATTTGATGAAATTCCATCAAATATTGATTTTATTGTGAAAAAAAGATTTTTCTATGGGAATTTAACATGGGGGCTAAAAATAGATTTTTTTAAAAAAATTTCTTTTTATTTGTTGAATGATTTTCAAAATCTAACTTGTTTTCTTAGTTACATCATTTCAAGCCATCTCGCCAGGTTTCGGAGTCGATTTGCAAAAATTTTCTTTTTTTGTAAAAAAAGAAAAAATTTGCAAATTGACTCCCTATGTTAAATTCCCATAGGAATCAATATTTGATGGAATTTCATTAAATCATTTTTGAAAAAGTACTTACTTTTAAATATTTTTTACATTTAATGTGTTTAATGGCCAAATGTATCCTGAGGTAGGCATATCGTTACACCCATAATGTTGTTGGCTATTATTTTTTGCATGCGCTTTCCTTACAGAAGTGACCAATGAAGAGCCCCACCCTGGTATAGTAGTTGCATCCCTTGATTCTGCTAACCCCAGCCACAATATGTTATCCCCACCCACGTTTTTGTTATTTCCACTCTTTATATTGGTGTTGGTGTAATTATAGCCACAGGCAGTCGGTCGACTTGGTGATAGGATGGTATAATATACTGTTTTAGACATGTAAAGAACATTATACAATTCTTGTCTTTTGAGGAGGTGTACATGAGATTTACGAACATGAGAAAAGTGATGTTCACCGACGCCGAGAACATCACTTTTCTGATGTCTGTAAAACTCATGTACACCGACTCAAAAGACTATAATTGTTTTATTATATGACCCTTACCACAATTTTCAGAAAATCAGGAATAGTCACTAACAGTGTAAACACAATAACATTTACATATATCAATACCGTGTTCATTCGGTGTCACTCTAAGGAGGTGAACAAAACATTTGTTTACATGAATAAACACATCTCGGACAGGTCTCACGGTCCGAGAGTACTTATTCGTGTAAACAAACCGTTCAGAGGTCTACATTCAATTTGTAGATAATCACGTGGCTGTGTTTCGGCCAATGAGAATGACGGAAATACTTCGTCATATAATAATAACTGTTGTAGTTTTCCACACATCTAAAATAGTATACTATATCATCATATGTGGCTGTGACTGGGTAAATGGGGCTTATGGGTTGTGCGAATAGTGTAGATCCAGATCAGCGTGTGCATCCGCACAGTCTGATCAGGATCTGCACTGTTCGCCATTCCATCAATGAAACACCTGTCATGCTTCTAACAAGCAGTATAGATCATTATCAGGCTAGAGGAGTGTGCTATTTGATAATGGGCTAAGCCCCATTTCTCCAGTCACAGCCACATATCAGCAAGCCGATCGCCTGTGATAATGCCCACGACATACATAGTATGACAAGTGGTATATGGTTTTTCCATCCGTCCATGTGTGTGCCCATGCATCCAGTTGTAGTATGTACATTAACCCTTACATCTTATTTTTGTGTCGTCTGCTGTTTATTTTCTACTTTCCATTTTTATCATCAAAAACATGGTTTTACAGCACTTTAGAATAATTTACAACAGTTTGACAGCACTTTACTTTAGAATCATTTCCATTGGAAATTTTTCTGAAGTGCTGTCAAACCATGTTTTTATTGAGAAATAAGGCAAGATATAAAAGCAACAGCAGACGACAATTGTTGTGTGTTGTCAAAGCATGTTTTTAATGATACAAATGGAAAATAGAAAATAAACAGCAGACAACAAAAAAATATGATAACAGTGTAAGGGTTAAACATAATTAGACCAGAGTTATGTGACTGTCATACAATTACAATGTCGATGATTCCTGAATTTCAATACATTGAACACAATTAGCACTTGCCTCTAACTTGCTGTGGAGTTCTATATCTTTAACCCTTAGCCTGCTACACACAACAATTGTCGTCTGCTGTTGCCTTTATATCTTGCCTTATTTCTCAATAAAAACATGGTTTGACAGCACTTCAGAATCATTTCAAATGATAATTTTTCCATGATCACTCTTTGCATTGAGTCTTTCCGAAAAACATGATGTCACAATATATTTTAACAGCTCAGAAAGTGTTATCATTTATACTGGATATAAATACATTTATGATGGAAATGATACTGACTGATTGCTTATTTTATCTCTTATAATTATTTATAATGACATGTAGTTGTATCAGAATGTCACTGTTATGAGATTAAAGGTACGTGCCCACTCAGTAGGCACAGAATGTTCTGTATATATAGGAATTAAATAAGTGTATAATTGTGTCACTATTTCACCAACGTTACGAGTGCCCGCTACACAGATATAATCATTCAGTAATATTTATTTTACTGATAGTGACGCGCGGTGGTATCAGGCTATTTTCATATGGAAATGAGGCATTATATTTTTTAATTATTTATACTACCGTACTTAAATACGTCTCTTGAAAAAATAATATTTTCGACAGATTATAAAGTATGATCATTGCACATCGGAAAATAAATACAGAACATAAATAGTAATGTCTGTTAACATTTTAAGGAAATACGGTTATCGCCCCTGATATTAGTGTGGAAATTTATGTCTAATATAAAATGTATAATAATGCCAATCAATACGTAGCGTAATTGTGAATTAATATTTATTTTGTCAGAAATGTCTCGTATGATGTCTATGATATAAATAACATGTTGTGCCTGAGTGGGCATGTACCTTTAAGATAAACTTTACAATAAACAGGGCCCGGTTGCTCAAAACATCCGTTAGCTTAACGGACTGTTAAATCCTTAACTGAATGGTTAAAATCTCTGTTTTAACAGAGATTTTAACCATTCAGTTAAGGATTTAACAGGGCCTGGTTGTTCAAAACATCTGTTAGCTTAACGAACTGTTAAATCCTTAACTGAATGGTTAAAATCTCTGTTTTAACAGAGATTTTAACCATTCAGTTAAGGATTTAACAGTCCGTTAAGGATTTAACAGTCCATTAAGCTAACTGGTGTTTTGAACAACCGGGTCCAGTCCGTTAAGGATTTAACAGTCCGTTAAGCTAACTGGTGTTTTGAACAACTGGGCCCAGGTTCACATTTGCTGCACTATGTTTCATAAACAATATCATTCCATTAGAAAGATATTAAAGGGAATCTACTGTAAACATATCTAAAAATCTGAGTTGCATACTGATACAACTACATGAATATTTTACTTACCTACACAGATTTATGATTGTACATCTGATGATGATTTCTTTCAGCAGCCATGATAGTCTCGCATATACAGGCTTATTTCTTACACTATCGCCTGCGTTAGTCGTGCCAATATTTGTCAATTTCTTTATTTCAATATACTTAGTTATTGTGCTTGAAATCAAGCAGCTTGATTGACAGCCTGAGCTGTGCTACAATCAAATTGCGAGGTGGCATTGTCAATAGATATTGAGAAACATTGATGTCACGTCACAGTTGGTATGTAACTCACTAAGGGGAGGAAGTGTGTATCTGTGCCCGACTAGCTCGGTCAGAATGAGCGTTGCTGCATTAAACCAGAAATCCTGGGTTCGATTCCTTGGGCCGGTGCACATTTTTCTCACCCTGTTACATTGATAATCTGAGCAAGATTAATGCATCAGATTGAGTATCATTGTAGATTCTTATCATCTGCCTGCTAATTCCATTGTTTGCTTGATGCACTTTTGTTTTCGCTGACTGAAAGGTCCACTCAGAGTATGAGTATGTGTGTGTACTGGATGATCTATACTGGACATAGCCTAAATGCAAAATAACGACTTCATAGTTTCGAGAAACTTTTCATGAATTTACAAAATCTGGCTTACAAATTTATATCACTGCTAAATTGCTATGATATTTCGGAGCATCTTCGCTATTTTCTAGTGTTTTAGTATCAGAAAAACATGTGTTGAATGTACAATGGTGACATTTAGCATTGCAATCATTGCTGATGACAAGTTTCTGGCAGTTCTTTTTATACCACGACCGTCCAATCCCCGCTGATCCCAAGGTCAAGGTCAAATACTTAGTACAAAACTTAACATCAGAGAAATATTGTTATAACTTCTATTTCCTTCATCTAAAATGCTTAATATTTCACACATGCATTCCTGTAAGGCTCTACTACCATGCTGTGCCAAATGCACGACCGTCCAACCCCCACTGATCCCAAGGTCAAGGTCAAATACTTAGTATCTTTACAAAACTGAACATCAGAGAAATATTGTTAGAACTTCTATTTCCTTCATCTAAAATGCTTGATATTTCACACATACATTCCTGTAAGGCTGTACTACCATGCTGTGCAAAATCCATGACCGTCCAACCCCCGCTGATCCCATGGTCAAGGTCAAATACTTAGTATCTTTACAAAACTGAACATCAGAGAAATATTGTTAGAACTTCTATTTCCTTCATCTAAAATGCTTGATATTTCACACATACATTCCTGTAAAGCTGTACTACCATGCTGTGCAAAATCCATGACCGTCCAACCCCCGCTGATCCCATGGTCAAGGTCAAATACTTAGTCTCTTTACAAAACTTAACATCAGAGAAATATTGTTATAACTTCTATTTCCTTCATCTAAAATGCTTAATATTTCACACATGCATTCTAAGGCTCTACTACCATGCTGTGCCAAATCCACGACCATCCAACCCCCACTGATCCGAAGGTCAAGGTCAAATACTTGTCTCTTTACAAAACTTAACATCAGAGAAATATTGTTATAACTTCCTTCATCTAAAATGCTTAATATTTCACACATGCATTCCTGTAAGGCTCTACTACCATGCTGAGCCAAATCCACGACCGTCCAACCCCCGCAGATCCCAAGGTCAAGGTCAAATACTTATTATCTTTACAAAACTTAACATCAGAGAAATATTGTTATAACTTCTCTTACCTTCATCTAAAATGCTTAATATTTCACACATGCATTCCTGTAAGGCTCTACTACCATGCGTGTGTCCAAATCCATTACGTTCAACCCCCGCTGATCCCAAGGTCAAGGTCAAATACCTTAGTCCTCTTGACAAAAACTTAACATCAAGGAAATATTGTAAAATGAACTAATCTATTTCCTTCATCTAAAAGGCTTAATATTTCACACATGCATTCCTGTAAGGCACTACTACCATGCTGTGCCATCTAACGACGTCAACCCCCGCTTGATTTCCTTCAATGTCAGGTCCAAATACTAGTCCAAATCTGACCAAAAACTACAATCAAAGAGAAAATAACTTCTATTTCCTTCATTGAAAATTCTTATTATTTCACTTGTGCATTCCTCTAAGGTTGTACTATCATGCTGTGACAAATCTACGACTGTCCAACCCCCGCTGATCCCAAGGTCAAGGTCACATACTTAGTCTCTTTACAAAACTTAACATCAGAGAAATCGGTTATAACTTCTATTTTCTTGCTCTGGTCTGCTTCACATTTCGCACACGCATTGCTCCAATGGACCTCTACCACCCTGTGACAAATTCACATTCATGCCGCTCCCGCTAATCCCAGAGTCAAGGTCACAAGCCCACACACTTGGAAATTTTTACATATTTTAGGGGTAGCTGGGCCCACGCGGGGGGTATATCGTAAGCCTCGCTTACTGACCAATCTAGTTATTATTATGTCTGCTGGCTGTTGGTTAGGAACACTCAAAGGATAATTTAATGACAGGAGGAGGGGGTTGGGGTGTGGGTTCAATCCTTACTGGAATCCGGGTGTGCCTCGGGTACATTATTTGCTTTTATTGAATGCGGTTATACCCATTATAAGACTAATCCTGTTATTTTTAGTTAGTGGGGCTAAGTGACTCTGGTGTGGTGAGGACCTGGCACCAGATTATGTTTTTGTAATTTCAGGGATGAATATATATTCTGATTTTAGTATTTATCAGCTGGGAAGCATACACAATGTAGGTTTTGGTGTTACCTGACACCCTGTCTGTGTAGTCTATATTCAATGCTGCCTATACAGTTGAACCTCTCTAAACTGGGCACACTGTAAATCACTGTGTTGTAATTTGGATAGGTTGTATTGTCATTTATCGCCAATGGTGTTGTCTGTTCATGATCACAAAGCACAACAACATGTCCTGGAATGGTCATATGGTTGATTTACAGTGTAATTTCTATACTGGACACCCTGGTGACCTCCCAGAGTGTCTGGTTTAGAGAGGTTACACTGTACTGCAAGTGACCAGTTGATTTGAAATTTTACATTAATTCATACATGTATTTATAACTCTGTTGGTTCGTGATTTACTATTTAATGGTTTGTTCGTATATTTTCAGATCACATGGCATCACCGAACAGTACCTATGATAAATACTTGCAAATGGTATGTACGCAAATATTAGAGACCTTGCAATTGTTGATATGAACATGTATTCAGACAAATGGGATGCTGCTGACAAATGAGACCGTATGATGCTATCAATTAGGGGATAACCATGCTTTGTTTTTATATCCCCGAAACGAGTTGTGGGGGGGTATACTGGAGTCCGGTTGTCCGTCCGTGCGTCCATCCGTCACTAAACTTAACATCAGAGAAATATTGTTATAACTTCTATTTCCTTCATCTAAAATGCTTAATATTTCACACATGCATTTCTGTAAGGCTCTACTACCATGCTGTGCCAAATGCACGACGTCCAACCCCCACTGATCCCAAGATGAAGGTCAAATACATGGTCTCTTTACAAAACTTAACATCAGAGAAATATGTTATAACTTCTATTTCCTTAATCTAAGATGCTTAATATTTCACACATGCATTCCTGTAAGGCTCTACTACCATGCTGTGCCAAATCCATGACGTCCAACCCCCGCTGATATCGAGGTCAAGGTCACATACTTAGTCTCTTTACAAAACTTAACATCGGAGAAATCGGTTATAATTTCTATTTCCTTGCTCGGATCTGCTTCACATTTCACACACGCATTGCTCCAATGGACCTCTACCACCCTGTGACAAATTCACGTTCATGCCGCCCCCGCTAAGCTCAGAGTCAAGGTCACAAGCCCACATACTTGTAAATTATTTTACATATTTAGGGGTATCTGGGCCCACACACGTAAGCCTCGCTTACTGACCAATCTAGTTCGATTTGGAGCAGTATATGTGAGGTTTTATGGTCTGTGAATCAGTTTTACGGCGACTTGGAGTTTACATAGATCACGTTTATCACCAGTTGGAGTCTGAATTTAAATGCCGTATAACACGGGAAAGTGCATTTCTTTTACCAGCTGGCAGCACAAATGTCAGAATGCAACAACTCGTTGTCCCTATACACATTCACACAATTTGTTACTACCACTACATACAGGGTATTTCAGTGACTGAATACAAATGTGATGCAAAACCATGAACATTCAGGCAGATCTAGGACACATGTGAAAGACTCGGACCTATGCCATAGAAATGGACATTGAAAAAAATCCTACTCTACCTACCTGTTGTTATACTGTACGTTGCACTTCCATTATAATAGTAAATACCCCAATCAATTGATCCCATACACGTACATTTCTGTCTATATAACCGTGCTGTTGACCAGACGCAAACTCTCACTCAATGATTTCTTACGACCCCGTGTGTAGAGGCCAGATGTCGCAATGGCAGTGTCTTCCTGATGAGATACTGCCGCACATATTCTTGTACATCAATCAGTTGGATTTAATCAACCAACCAACCAACCAACCAACCAATCAATAATTTCTTACAGACCCTGCGTATAGAGGCAGGCCAAGTGATAGAGATCCTTTTGCATATATTTGTGTACATCGACTGGTCAGATTTTAATAAATCAATCAATAAATCATTCAATCAACCAATCAACTAATCAACCAACCAATCACATGTTACAGACCCCGCGTATAGAGTCGGGGCAGGTGTCGCGATGGCAGTGTCTACCCGATGAAATCCTGTTGCATATTTTTGCCTACATCGACCAGTCGGATCTGATGCGGTGTGCCCTCGTCTGTCAGCAGTTCTATAGGATCGCCATGGACGAGAGTCTCTGTAAGTTAACACTGCCAACCATAAATAGCTGAAATGGACTGTGATATGTTAATTTTCCAACCAATGCAATTGTCACAAAATTATTTTCAGACTATTCCATTTATAAGAAGGGGGTGTTCTTTTTCTGAAAAGTATGAAAATGACTTGCAAAAGTGCAGATCCTGATGAGCCGGCTCTTTACGAGCCGGCTCATCTGGATCTACACTGTTTGCTAACATTATGTATATGTAATGTTGACAGTGTTAGCATGTCACCCCATGTAATTAGTGAGTGGAATAGCATGTCTATACATCACCACTCTACTCCCATTTGTGGCTTTGACTGGAGAAATGTGGCTTATTGGTTTTGCGTTCATCCAGATCAACCTGTGCATCCAGATCAACCTGTGCATACGAACAGTCTGATACGCAATATAGATTATTACCAGGCTACATGAGTGTGCTAAGTGATCTGGAGCTACACTGGTCACAAATCCTGTAATTTGTTCAGTCACAGCCACATATGATACATGCCCTGCGATTTTGTACCTTCGGACTTCTGCGTAATTTCATTAAATACTTTTATAAAATTTACAATATTTTTCATAAATAAAGTCACAAGTTGACGAAATTGTCACAGTATATGCGGAATATAACTCTGAAAATTTTGTCAACTTTTGACGCCAGTTACGGAAAATACTGTATATTTTGTAAACATATTTCATGAAATTAATCAGATGTTGGAAGGTACAAAATTGTATGGCGTGTCGCATATGTGACTGGAAGGATGGGTTGATAGTCCAGTGGTAGATCTTTGGACTTCAATACAGAGTTTTGGATTCATCATAGGCATTATGATATTTTTCCCGTATTTTACATACAGAAAATTTGGGTCACATAACAGCCTGACCCACTGGACCTGCGCTGTTACAATGCTGAATTAAATTTTCTCATCTTCTGTTTATTTTTATACCCCTGGTCTCAGTCTATAGTATATATCCCAGAGGCATATAGTGTTTGGACTGTGTGTCTTTCCGTCCGTCCGTGTGTCCGTCCGGCACATTAAGAAGTTCACCGGAGTTTCTCAATTGAGTCATAACTTCTATATCTCTTGAAGGATTACTTGTTCAACACATCATACTTGTGGACAAATACCACACATCCATGCTGCCCTTAATATGACCTTGACCTTTTGACCATCGCAACTTTGAACTTTTTCACTGGAGTTTGCAATTATGTCATAACTTCTATATGCCTGGGTAGATTACTTTAATATGTCAATACATCATACTTTGGACAAATGCCACACATCTATGCTGCCCTTAATATGACCTTGACCTTTTGACCTTCGCAACTTTGAACTTTTTCACTGGAGTTTGCAATTATGTCATAACTTCTATATGCCTGGGTAGATTACTTTAATATGTCAATACATCATACTTTGGACAAATGCCACACATCTATGCTGCCCTTAATATGACCTTGACCTTTTGACCATCGCAACTTTGAACTTTTTCACTGGAGTTTGCAATTATGTCATAACTTCTATATGCCTGGGTAGATTACTTTAATATGTCAATACATCATACTTTGGACAAATGCCACACATCTATGCTGCCCTTAATATGATGACCTTGACCTTTTGACCTTCGCAACTTTGAACTTTTTCACTGGAGTTCTCAATTATGTCATAACTTCTATATGCCTTGGTAGATTACTTTAATATGTCAATACATCATACTTTGGACAAATGCCACACATCTATGCTGCCCTTAATATGATGACCTTGACCTTTTGACCTTCGCAACTTTGAACTTTTTCACTGGTGTTTGCAATTATGTCATAACTTCTATATGCCTGGGTAGATTACTTTAATATGTCAATACATCATACTTTGGACAAATGCCACACATCCATGCTGCCCTTAATATGACCTTGACCTTCACAACTTTAAACTTTTTCACACATTAAGAAGTTTGCCAGAGTTTCTCATTTCTGTCATAACTTCTATATCCCTTAATAAATTACTTTAATATTTCAATACATCCTACTTGTGGACAAATGCCTCACATCCACACTGCTCGTAATATGACCTTGACCTTTTGACCTTCATAAATGTGCTTATCACTTAATACTTATCACTTTGGTTAATTAACTTTGCCACAGCATGGTTTAACAAAACTTTAGAATCGTTTCCAACAGCATGTTTAACAACCATGTTGTCAAACCATGTTTTTATGAAGAAATATCACAAAATGTAAAGCAACAGCAGATGACAATTATCCGCTCCCACAATCTCGGGGGTTCTATTCAAATTCTGTTGCATTTAAAAGTCCAGAAATTTTATGTTTATCTGTATTGACTTATTTCAGGGAAATATATCACGATAAAGAAGCGGACGGACCTAGATGATGCGTGTCTAATGGAGATATCGCGACGCCATCCCGTCAGCCTAGCCCTACTTCAGTGTCAAGGTGACAAGGTCAGCGCGAAAGGTCTCCGAGATTTGTTCAAGGAGTGTGCAGAAATGTTAAAGGTACGTTAACCCTTTCACCCCTAAAGAACTGGGCCCGGTTGCTCAAAACATCCGTTAGCTTAACGGACTGTTAAATCCTTAACTGAATGGTTAAAATCTCTGTTTTAACAGAGATTTTAACCATTCAGTTAAGGATTTAACAGTCCGTTAAGCTAACTGATGTTTTGAACAACCGGGCCCTGGAATGGAATTTGATATGTTAATTTTCCGACCAATCCAATTGTACAAAATGATTTTCAGACTCGTCCATTTCTGAAAAGGGGGTGTTTTATTTCTGAAAAATATGAAATATACTTACAAAAAGTGCAGATCCTGATGAAAGCCAGCTCATCTGGATCTGCTGTTTACAAACACCATTATACACGTACCCATGCATATATAAAGTATCACTAGCAATTTCATAAAAAGTTAGCTTTTTTAAGTTTGTATGTACGATTATAAACTGTCCTCCATTTTGAACTTGAAATGATTCACTTTGATAGTGGCTGTGACTGGAGAAATGGGGTTTATAGGTTTCACAACCAGTGTAGATCCAGATCAGGTTCTGCACTGTCTGATCAGGATCCCCACTGTTCGCTATCCAGTCAATGAAACTCCCATCATGCTTCTAAGAAGTACTATCAATCATTATCAGGATACAGGAATGTGTTATTTGATCAGGAGCTATGGCCACAAATCCCATAACCCTCATTTCTGCAGTCACATTTTCCGAGTTCACCTTTCACCTATTGTTATTCCAGGAGCTAAACGTGAGCCGCTGTAGTCGTGGTGCCCTCACCGGCGACAGTCTGTTGCTACATGCGGCCGCACGATGCCACAATCTCACCCACGTAGACACGAGCTGGTGCCACCTCACTGACAGTGGACTCATCTCCATCTCCAATAGCTGTCGCAGGTACATTAATGGAGGTTGTGCATACCTTAATGGTACATGCCCATTCAGTAGGCACAAACTGTTCTTTATATCAGAGACATCATCTGAGACATTTTCTGGCAAAATAAACATTCATTCATAATTACCCCACGTATTGATTGGAATTATTATACATTTTATATCAGACGTAAATTTCTACACTGATATCAGGCGCGATAATGTTAACGGAAATTACTATGTATTCTCTGTATTTATTTGTTGATGTGCAATGATCATACTTTATAACCTGCTGAAAATATTATTTTTTCAGGTGATGCATTTAATTAGTATAAATATTTAAAAAATATCATGCCTCATAATATGAAAATAGCCATATACCACCGCGAGTCACTATCAGTAAAATAAATATTACTAAATGATTATATATGTATAGCGGGTACTCGTAATTTTTAGAACTGGTAGAATAGTGACACATTTATACACTTATTTAATTCCTACAAAGAACGTTTTGTGCCTACTGAGTGGGCATGTGCCTTTATCTCTCTAAATCCTTGAGACCAGAAAGCTAACATGTGCAAATACTGCTGATCCAGATGAGACGGCTCGTAACGAGCCATCTCATCTGGATCAGCAGTATTTGTAACTATTTTTCACTGCTACAAAAAATCCACATTTTATCAGCAATGGGATAGTCCAAATTTGTACGAAAATGCCAAAGTAGGATATCCAGGGTTGACAGGGTTAACATTGACTTTGCTCGACATGCGGGCCGTGGTCATTTGGTATTGAAATTTCTGTGCTGAATGTACAGTGCTACCCATATACAGTCTGTATTTGACCTTGCTGTTGAACAAATGTAAAAACCCAATCAATCAATACACTGGGTCTGCAAGTAAAATGGTGCCAGATTTATACATATAGGATCACGGAAATTTTCATTTGGAAATGTTAATTTTGATTATTCATTGATAATTGGGAGGTCGCTAGGGTGTCGGGTTTAGAGCTGTTCCACTGAATTGTATCCAATTGACTCACCTAGAACTGCTTTGATCTTGATTATTATGCACAGAGTGATAACGAGAATCTTTTACATATATCTATTATTATAGATCTATTTATAAATAGATTACCAAACTTGGAAAATCACAAATAACTTCCATTAGAACAAACTCTGCAATTTGCCAGTTTTACATCACGTTGTTTGATTTCTACTTGTTTACACTGTAAGACTACGTAACATGACGACAAGTTCTATCCGATTGTGCCCCAGAGGAAGTCATTGTTGGGAAGGTTTTCCCAATTTGGTAACATATTTGTAAGAGTGGTATGTTGCAAACGACATCAACCATAAGACTTATTTATAAGCCTTATCTACAGAGCTGCTACTGAGCTAAATTGACTTGTCTACAATGTCAGATTTATTTGTTCATTTCACCAAGTTTTTGTTTCATTTACCGTGAAGATCAACCGTCGTCAGGCTATGGTAACAATATGTGACTGTCACTGACAGGAGAAATGGGTCTTACGGGTTTTGCGACCAGTGTAGCTCCAGATCAGCCTGTGAATCCGCACAGTCTGATCAGGATCTGCACTGTTTGCCATTCCATCAATGAAACACCCGTCATGTTTCTAACAAGCAATATACATTTGTATATCATTATCACTCTACAGGAGTGTACTATTTGATCAGGGCTATACTGGTCAGAAATCTCATCAGCCCCATTTCTCTAATGACATCTATATATAATCACAGAGCTGGGGCCCATGTTTACCCGTGTATAACCAAGCTCCAGATAAGGTGCGTATTGGCGTTTTTACGCACTTATTTTAGCAGAATACGCATTGATTCTCAAAAGGGAGAGTACAAAATACATGTACTCACAGCAATGTGAAAATACGCATTGATTTTAAAATTGAGTAATGAAAATACTGTAATTAAGTTGAAAATTTAGTTTAATATTTGAGCTGCAAAAAGCAAACAGTATTTGCTTTTTGCAGCTCCAATATGTGAATTTTGAAATTTGTTTTTATTCTTTATCATTTTTTCCCTATTTAATAAAGAAGAAAATCAATAATACGTTTGTAAAAGTAAAATACACATTGAATTTGAAATATGCGGGTATAATACTTTTTAGTTACCAACCTTATCTGGAGCTCTTGTATAACCTGTGTATTTCCCATTGCCAGACTGGAGAGCCTGTGTATCAACGGTTGTCAGGCGGTGTCTAACGAGGGCCTGGAGACGGTGATACGGCAACACGGCGTCAATCTGCGGGTTCTGGAACTCTGTGGCTGCTTCAACATCACGCCACGCGGCCTCCGCTGTGTCGCCAATAACTGCATCAACCTGCTCACCCTGTCTCTCGGGCAGTGCTACAAGGTACATACGAGGGGTGTTCATGTAATACTTAATTTTATGCTGAATTTGTATGCCCCTGGTCTCTGTAGAGCCGGAGGCATAATATAGTGTTTGGACAGTGTGTCCGTCTGTCCGGCACATTAAGAAGTTTGCCGGAGTTTCGAAATTATGTTACTACCTCTTGAAGGATTACTTAAATATTTCAACACAGTATACCTGTGGACAATTGCCACACATCAATGCTGCCCTTAATATGACCTTGACCTTTTGACCTTGACAACACATTTAATTAGTATCTCAATCCTCAACCTAGGTGGGAAAATACTTGCATAGTACATGTATTTCTATCCCACTGGTCTGTCGGATGAGACTGTGGTCCCGTCTCTATATGACCGTAGCTGTTGCTGGGACGTTAAACCCATTCACTTTCACTTTCAAATTTGCAGTTAACCGACTCGTGTATCGCCCAACTGTCGGCCAGTCTGGGTCGGGTGGAGACGCTGGATTTACGGGGCTGTAAGCAGCTTAAGGACAACTGTATTCGGCGAGTGGTGAAAAACTGCACAAGGCTCAAACATTTATCTCTGGCTAACTGCCCCAATATCACAGATGTTTCGGTGCTGGAAATATCAACATATTTGACCGATGTCAGGTATAGCTATATTGATCTTAATAACATAAATACATTTCTAGCCTAAATTCTTACTGAATAATCATGCAATTTAAAATGTTGCTGAATTAATCATGAAATATAAAATATAACTATTTCCAATAATTGAAGGGTCATTGGAAGAAGGGGGCTAAGTCCATATGGACTTAGCCCCCTTCTTCCAATGACCCTTCAATTTCAGACAAGGCCGTGTTTTTATAAAATGCCAGTCTTTATCTTTAAAACACAATACTGGTAATCTCCTTGGCTAGCATAGTAATACCATAGTGTTTCCTATCCTCAACAGGTGTAAGGGATGGGTTGTGGCCTAGGGGTTAGAACACCTGAATTCCAATCCAGAGGTTGTGGGTTCAAACCTCGCCTTGTGCATAAAAATTGTAGTATTTCCATCCCATTGGTCTGTCAGATGAGACTGAAACTGTGGTCCCGCCTCTATATGACCTTAGCTGTTGCTGGGACGTTAAACCATTTCACTGTTTAACTCAGCAGGTTGACTGACGCGTTAACATATTTTTTGTTCTATTTACAGATCAGTGGACGTGTGTGGCTGTAAGAATATCACAGACAGCAGTATCCGGGCGATGGTGAACACATGTACAAACCTGCGGAACATCGACATCAGCTCTACCAGCTGTACACACAGGAGGTGAGTACTGTTTGTTCCTCATAAAATAGTATGATGGGTTTTATAAAATAAAATATGCCACTTCAAGTATATTTTTTTTAAATAATAATGTTACCTGTTCTTTTTTTATGTACCGCTGTGTTCACCTGTTCATTTGTTTGTGTGTCTGTCCAAACTTTGCATCCAAGTTTTTGGCTGCCTACTCTCTTGATTACCGTAGCTTGAAACTTTATATAATATTTGTCATCATCCATATTTTCATTCTATAGCTCATCTGTGTGGCCCCTGTGCTCAAGGTCACGGTCAAATGACTTAAAAAAATTAATGACTTATAATTGTAATCCGACACTGAAACGTGTCAAGATAGTTTGGAAATCACCCAAGTGAAACGGGGTCCAAGGAGTGAGACTAGTGACAAATGCTGGAACCTCTACTTATCCGGTTATGTCCACATATCATGATTACAATGTAGGAAGGATATTTTAACAAAAGTTAAAAATTGAAAATCCGTCAAAAAATACTAAAATTATTTAAAAAACATTTTTATCCCTCATCATTGCTCATGTTTAAGAAGTTAATATTTTGATGGAATTTCATAAAATAATAAATAGCGCCATTGATAACAACTGCACATCTCGCCAATACAGCCTGGGTTTGATCCTCGACTGGGCCAGTACGTGAGATAGTATGATGGTCGCCAGACCGGACAGGGGTTTTCCATGTGTACTCTGGTTTTCTCCCACCTGTGTGGGACCACCTATGTACCCCCTCCCATCTGTGCCATTGAATAAATGTGTTGTAATAGTTTAATTAATATTAAAACTAAGTCCCAGATCAACCTGCGTCTCTGCTGATCAAGGCCCGAGTTGTTTGCCAGTCATTGAAACACCGATGATGCTTCTGCAAATGGAATATGTCCTTATCAGTGCTAGCAGATCTGGGGCCCGTTTCACTAAACATTGTACAACTAAAATGTTTGTAAGTGCAAAATTATGATGGTCTGTAAATTTCACATTGACAATGTTTTCTTGTAACAATTATTGGATTTACATTTATTGAGCATAGGCTGCATATACTCAATAAACGTAAATCCATGAATTGAAGTTTCCAGATGATCCTAAATTTGCACTTACAAACATTTTAGTCGTACGAAGTTCAGTGAAACGGGGTCCAAGGAGTGAGACTATAGTCTGTTTCACGAAAGCTGCCCAAATTTTACGGCTATATAGACAATTCAAAAACAATATTATTTTTGATAATATTAAATTAAAGGAAAATTTAAGAATGAACCTTCTTTTTATTTCGTGAAATTCGGTCAAATATTGATTTTATTACGAAAAATTGATTTGTCTATGGGAATTTAACATGGGGGAAAAAGTGGTAAGGAAGTGTGGGAGGAGTCAAAAAACAAAAAAAATTGCAAATCGACTCCGAAACATGACTAGATAGCTTGGATATGATCTAACTAAGAAAACAAAAGTTAAATTTTAAAAATCGGTCCAGTATTTCTAAAATTCAAAAAAATTTCCCCATGTTAAATCCCCATAGACATCTTCACGGAGTGAAGATGTCTATGGGGATTTAACATGGGGAAATTGTTTTTTCGCAATAAAATCAATATTTGACCAAATTTCACGAAATAAAAAGAAGGCTCATTCTTAATTTTTCCTTTAATTTAATATTATCAAAAGCAATCTTGTTTTTTAATTGTTTATATAGCCGTAAAATTTGGGCAGCTTTCGTGAAACAGACAGTAGTGACAAATGCTGGAACCTCTACTTATCCGGTTATGTCCACATATCATGATTACAATGTAGGAAGGATATTTTAAGTTCATTGTTTCATTTGCTGTATTCTCCACCCCACTACTCATGTTATCAATTGTTTAAAGGTACATGCCCACTCAGTAGGCACAAAACAGTTTTTATACCAGAGACATCGTTGAGACATTTTCTGGCAAAATAAACATTTGTTCACCATTACCCCATGTATTGATTGGCATTACTATACATTTTATATCAGACATAAATGTCCACACTGATATCAGGGGCGATAACCGTGTTTCCTTAAAATGTTAATGGACATTATTATTTATTCCCTGTATTTCTTTTTTGATGTGCATTGATCATACTTTTAGTACGCTGTCTAAGGGGTTTGGATGTGCACCTTTGGCAGAAATCACCAAACTTGGCATATATGACCTTTGATAGGTACTAATCAAATCCTGATATAGGGATCACATTTTGGCATTCGGTAACGCCCCCTAATTAGCATAAATTCAAAATGGCTGCCGCCGAAATGGGTTAAGACTAAATATGGTCATATCTCAGCAAATGATAGGCCGATTTCGATGATTCTGGAATGCATTATGATAGTCCTTGGTATGCCCGATCGACTTATATTAAGGTTAATGAAGGTTAATGGATGTTTAGCATAAAATAGCTATAAGTTGCCAATGAAACTTGCTCTGTAGCTAGTTTGGTGTGTATTATGATAGTTTGGGGTGTTCCCGATTGATTCGCGAGGTTTACCTCATCATCCATTGTCAAGGTCACGCGATAAAGGTGAAGGTCAATTTATTTTTGGTATAAAATAGCTTTAATTGACTGGGAAAAAACGGAAATTGGAGATATTTATTTTGTAAGATAGATACCAATCTAGTAGATCATGGTGTACTAGAAAATAACTCGATTTGTCTGCATGGTGTCAAGGTCAATACACATTTTCCAATAATTATGGAGAATGCACCCACCAAGTTTTATCAAAATAGGATCATGTAACCTAATGTTATCGAGCGGAATAAAAACATGCACGGAATACTGATGACATACAGACAGAATTGAGCAAAGAAATATGACGTAATAATAACAAAATGCTGCAATGTTTTTACAGTATTCATCAACTGGTGAATCAGCATTAATATTAGATGATACAAACTGAAAATAGACATGTAATTTTGAAATATTTAAGTTCAATATTGAACAAGATTCATAAGTTCAACAAAACATTCCTTTGCGAATAACAAAATAGGAAACCAATATGTCGATTTGTCATACATGTACCTATGAATATGTATCCCCAATAAAATGAGACATATTATACATTTTGTAACAAACACAGTATTATTATATTTGTGATCAATTTAAAACAAGGTCACTGTTTGCCGTATAGTCAGAATGCCTCTAGTGAAGAACTTATATCTTGCTCAGGTTTTACAAGTGTGCAAGCAGAGCATGAGCTACGCTGGTCACAAATATAATAAGCCTGACTTTGTCGGACTGAAATGGGTTATACATCCATTAACTTGAGGTTAAAGCAGATACAAATGTCTCTACGGGGCATGACTCCCATCTGCCAGGGCGACCATAACAACTTCCTCCACATTTGCATCTAGCTGTGCACACAAGACCCTTCTTGTAGCAGGAACACCTTGAAGCAAGAGACCGAGTATAGTGAGACGACGAAATTCTCAATGACATTGATATCCTCTGAAGACAGTGTGAGAGGTCTTTCCATCAGGTGGCATAACGCGGTTGTGAGCTCTGGTCGTGTGGAATGCGGGGAGAGCGTGTGCCTTAGCGGGAGACATGGTGCTGCAGATGTCTTGGATGGAAATGTATCTCAACTTCTTGCCAATACCAAACGACACCCATAGTTTCTCCGCACCAATCTCGGTGAATAAGGAGATCCCCAGGACAACAACGTCAGTGTCGTTTGCAATAATCAGTATGCGCTTGTAGCCCTGTGTTACTGCATTTTCTGCATGCAACATAACTCTGGTATCATACTCTTCGTGGTTGCATGGACTGAGAGGATACTCCGTTCGAATTACCGGGTCATAATCAGATGGTGCAGGATTCTGGCGGACGTTCTCTTCCCAAGTTGTAATAACGACTCCCCTCGTTGAAGATGAACTGTGCAATCAAACCTGATAGATACTGAAACAGTTCCACCTTGTTGGTTTCGTTGCGCAGATAGCTGTTCCAGTTCTTCGGCATCTTCCCATTCCCATAATTTGGTAATCGCTGCCGAACTCCTGCTCCCCTTGTCTCTCTGACTGTCGCTTTTAGGCTGTCTGGTAGATATCAGTCCCAGATGACGTCAACACGTTTAGCCGTGGTCAGGTGCTTTTCAATGAAGGGAATTACCTTCTGCTCAACATAATCACGGAATGTTTTGATGCTTGTGTCCGGTCTCAGGATATGCACCACATAGGCACCATCAATTAGCTTCAAATCAGCCTCATCAAAGTCGGATGGCGAGTCTCCTTCTAAACAAGGCACTAGATCAGACTTTTGCCCACTTCGCATATGGCCGTATTTTGATAAGGATGGTGGGGCATCAGCATTCTCGACTTCAAACAGGCGGTCGGTATTGCCTTGCAGCGCGATGTATAGTTGGCCTAGTAGGTGTATGTGTTCTTTTGTGCTGTCGATACGTTTGCTTTTGGTTTTTTTGTGACGATTGCACGGAAGGGGGATTTTGTTCATCTTGTTTGGCTCATGGAAGGCGACTGCTTGAGATTCCAGGCGTTCCTTTACGAATGCTGAATGTTGTTTCTTTCCCTCTTCATGAGCACACATGATACTTTGGGCGACATCCACTGACATGACTTCTTTGGTGTCGAGAGTTCGTCGCTGTCTTCATCGAAGGGATTCCCCGCCTTTTGGAATGCTGCGACGAGTTCCTTGGTGTCTGCTGTAAACCTCAGCTGGACGCTTGGACTCTGATCATGGTGTTTGGGAACACAGCCCTTGCGAGACTGCATACCAGCCTCAAACTCCGTGATGATCTGTGCAACTTCTGGCCCTGCGACAGACCATTCAGTGAATACGTACTCATCATTCAGATTGAGAGCACCGCCATGCATCTTCAATTCCTTATTCTGTTGTTCATGGTTTTGGTCAAAACCAATCAGGGAGAATGGATTTTGCGTCTTTGCAATTGTGAAGAAGCCCTTTGCAAACTGCTTGTAGAGATCTGGGTGTTTGATCCGTAGGTTCAGCATATCACGCAAATGCACTGGGAGCCAGCGAGCGTAATGGTAGTGATCGAGAATAAAAGTCCAATCTGCAATCTCGTCCAGGGACCTCTCTTTGAACTGAGGCATCGTTTCTTCTTTACGTTTACACCATGCGTCGAATGATAGTTCGTCCCCATTCTCCGGACAGTCACTCGTGTCCTTTGTGTATGCTTCCCTTCGGATAATGGAAAGTGACAATGCTGTCACTTGGTGTGCATGTTTGCATCCCAAACATGGATATAGGTACCAACATCAATCATATAGGTGTCTCAAATGCCGTGATATGAAGGAAAAAAACATGATTTTAATTAGCGACCATTTTGAAATTCAAGATGGCGGTCTCAATCAAATTATTCAATCCTCCTATTGATGTTCTTGTCGTGTATATTGGCCCTAAAAACTGGTAAATACACCAATGTTAGACATATGCCCATATTTGTCGCAGTCCGAGCAAAATATATTTTCATGGCGGCCATCTTGAATTTATGCAAATGAGGCAAGTGACCAAGTACCAAGTACACTTCACTCAAACGATAGTGTGTATCCAAACACCTGATTATAGCATTTTATATCAGTTAAGTACTTAAACTAAGCAAAGATATGAAACAATATGTATATCTAAATCTGTAGCAAAACATTGACATTTTGGCGGCCATCTTTGTGGCCATCTTGGATTTTTATGCCAAGGACAAAGTCTATCTATTCATTTCACATCAGAAACAGAATCACTGACCCTAAAAACCTAAATCTAGGCACCAAGATCACCTTCCTAAGTCAATTCGTTCAGAAGTTATGTAATTTATATCATTTTGGCGGCCATTTTGGTGGCCATCTTGGAGGCCATTTTGGATTTATTCAAATGATTTAATTATCCAATTACATATTAAATTTTCCCAAAAGATGTGTTGTGTCCTATAACCCACTTGTAGAATTTTAAACTACTTAAATATGGCACCAGAGAGCAACAGTATGACAAAGTATATATTTTTGGCGGCCATCTTGAATTTATGCTAATTAGGGGGCGTTATCGAGTCACAAACTGTGATCCCTATGTCAGGATTTGATCAGTACCTATCAAAGATTATCTGTGCCAATTTTGGTGATTTCTGCCAAAGGTGCACATTATGTCCCTATATCGACCCTAAGGCAGCGTACTATTTATAATCTGTTGAAAATATTATTTTTTAGGTGACGCATTTAATTAGTATAAATAATTAAAACATATCATTGATCCTGCATGGGACGGGTTCGTAGTATTCACTTCTACCCATAATGTGTGTCCCTGTATTTCAGTGTGTCCATGATAGCCAACTTCAGCAGCCAGCGATTGGAGACGCTGAAACTGAACTTCCTGTCCGACATCACGGAACAGGCACTCATCAAGCTGGCCAAGCACTGCCGCAGGTAACCATGACTACCGTCAGTCTCACCAACTGGAATCTTCCAGATGCAAGTTAAATAATTCTCAATGTATTTTGTCAAAGTGAAATTTTAAAAAGTTGTAAATGACTTCATGTACATCTATCAACATGTTAGAACACATTTTACTTAAATTACACAGGCGCATTGCCATATTTATATGTGGCCGTGAATTGAGGAATGGGGCTTATGGGTTATGCAACCAGTGTAGATCCAGATCAGCCTGTGCATCCGCACAGTCTGATCAACATCTGCAATGTTCACCAATACATCAATGAAACGCCTGTCATGCTTGTAATAAGCAATATTGATCATTATCCGGCTACAGGAGTGTGTTATTTGATCAGGACCTGCGCTGGTCATACATCCCATAAGCCCCATTTCTCCAGTCACGGCCAGATATGACCTTGTAGCCGAATGGATGTAAATCTCCCCGATGAATCAATCAAATACATTCATAAATCTACAAGTTCTGTGAACGTGACATTTTATATAAATTACATATTAATTTTGCAAATGTGTCACATTCGACTTGCATGCATTTTAGCAGTCTGTATAAGATCAATCAATCGGTTGATTAATAAATCAATCAACCCATCAATCGGTTCAAGCATTATATTTGATGCTGTTAACATAGTCCTTTCCAGCAAGTTTTTATTCAGATACCGTATTAACCCGAAAAATTCTGACACTATTTGCTTTAGGAAATAGGGGTTTCCCACAACAAATTATATTAAAATATATTATTATGGCGATAAATCGGTACGCCTCTACTAAGCCTAAGCATTGAGACACTCTTGTTGTTTGGGAAACCAGATATTTATATGTGTTTCCCAGAATAAATTGTGTGTCCCAATATTAGGCTTATTACGGTATATTATTTTGATCTTTATTATCCTGTCGCTGGTAGGCAAGAGGGGATATAGCGTTAGTCCATACATGTGTCAGTAACACTTTTAATTTTTCTATAACTTATGAACCACTTCACCGATTTTGATAATATTTGGCTTCAATGTGTATCTAGAGATGATGGTTTGTTTAGCGACCGCCCAAGATCAAGGTCACTGAGGACATAAATGTTACAATGTATTTTTTTATTATTATTATTATCAAGGCTGCCAGCAAGGGGATTAATTTAATGATAATTCTAGCACAAAAATATTTACACAATTCC
This sequence comes from Conchocele bisecta, assembly GCA_029237695.1. Classification (NCBI taxonomy): domain Eukaryota; kingdom Metazoa; phylum Mollusca; class Bivalvia; order Lucinida; family Thyasiridae; genus Conchocele; species Conchocele bisecta. The sequence continues at coordinate 87,451,428 of CM055273.1, forward strand.
CTAACATTTGATTGGCCCGTAGCAAGTCTCTGTCCAAAATTTATATCCCAGTAAACTCCCACGCCGAACTAATTTCCGTAACCGTGAGGCGCAGTTAAAATAATTCTTAAGAAAACGGAAAATAAACACATTTTCTTGATGAATTTATTTCAAATGCTGGAATTATAAGGAATGAATGGCCTTTTTGTTGAATTTATCGGGGATTTAAACTTGTAAAAGTCGCAGGAATACTGGACGAAGGCCTTCCGGCCTTCGTCCAGTATTCCCGCGACTTTTCCAAGTTATACCCCGATAAATTCAACAAAAAGGCCATTCATTCCTATAGTAATGATGTCCTTGTTGATTTTGCTCCAGATTGAAGACCGTCCACCTGTATGGCTGTACCAGTGTCCGAAATCTGGACAAGGTTCGAGATGAACGACCAACCTTTACCATCGAGATGTAACAAATGCCACTTGTCAACAACTCATATGTATGTTACTCAGTCCACTTAAATCAACATTGCTTGTGGCATCCTCGCTCCATATTTTTATATACACATTAATACGTCCTTCAAACTCATTCTTCAATTCTAAATTAATTTCTTGGTTTGATCATGTGTTCATTGAATCAAATTTATATTATTACCAGTTCAAATGTTGAATATATTAATCAATAGTGCTTTAGTAATGGACGTTGATCATGTTTTGACATGCCCTGTCTGGATTTCAAAAGCAAACAAATTTGATGTAAAATGTTTTGCACAAGCAGCATCCACGTCTTCGGTCATGTTGAAGATGGCAATGAATATCAAACTCTTATGAACAGTGTAGATACTGACCATGTCGGCAGTCTGAACTGGATATACAGTCAGAATTCGTTACAACGGCATAGTTCGTCAGAGATGAATCTGCCGTTATAACGAATATGCCGTTATAACGAATATGCCGGTATAAAGAATCGGCGATTTTCTCCTCGCTATCAGACTGTCATGATAATTCCGGTAATTGGAACATGTCGGTAATTGGTAACCACGCATTGTATCGACGCTATTTGCTGTCATTTTACATTAGCATTATCGGCGAGATATATACTTATTTGTCACCACATTGATAAAGCAATGCATATATACAAATTTATATCAAGGAAACAAACAAAATTCAAAGCTAATCCGGTATTTGACAAAGTCTAGGTTGCAGGCGAACCTGTTGTTAATTGTAGAGCGCGTGGTGAATACCGGATTATCTGTGAAATTGTTTCTTTATTGTTAGCAATTCGTAAACATGTGCATTTATAAAAGAAACAGATATTTGAATAAACAGTTTGTTTTAATTTACATGCTAAAATTTATAAAATTGCAAAGCAAAAACATGTAGAGTGGTTTCCCTTTAAATATTTACATGACGATTCGTCCCTATCTGAACTCGCCCCAGAGGCAATGCTACACGATAATTATTTAAATTGTTCACGATTATGATATTTTTTTATTTACAATCTATCGGTCCTTGCTGGATTTAATCACTTGTAAATTTAGTTGCTAACTGTTCATTTCTTAATTGATGTTTGCAAAATAGTACATCACAGCAGGTGACAAGGTACCGACACGTTAATTGCCGCGATTTATGACAGCAGGTCGGGGTTAATCAGCTGTGAAATTGTTTAGACATGGTCAGTGACTGGTTCCCGAATATCGGTTTCCGGCACGTAATGCCGGATAACAGAGCTGGTACCAGCGACACCGGGTACCAGCGATGCCGGGTACCGGCGCCGTTATCATGGTTATGACGCACATTATATGGTCAGTGACTGGTTCCCGAATATCGGTTTCCGTAATGCCGGATAACAGAGCTGGGTCACAGCGCTGGTACCAGCGACGCCGGGTACCGGCACCGTTATAACGCACATTAAATAAGACTTAAACTGTGTATTCGTTTGCGGGAATTCCCTGCCGGTGCCGGAAGCCGAATTTGCCGGTATATCGAGCAGATTAAAGAGCATGCCGATTGGTTTGGCGGCTTATTGTGCCGGGAGGCGAATATGCCGCTATAACGTGTGCCGCTGTAACGAATTCTGACTGTACTCTGGTTTCAAATGAAACATTTCCTATCCATTGTCTCTATATGTCCGTGCCTTTCTGTATTTATCTATAACTGTCTCGCCTTGTTTGTGTTCGTTCAAGATGTTTAGTCAAGATGTTCATTTGTTGAAGATGTACATGCTAATTTATTAGAATACATCTAGTAGTGCTTGTTTCCTCCACAGGTGGAAGACTCGGACCTGTGACACAAAAAAGAATGCCCATTGCAAAAAATCCATTACCCCACCCACTTGGTCTCATACAGTACTATGTTCTATAATAGAACATAGTACTGTATGAGACCAAGTGGGTGGGGTAATGTATTTTTTGTAATGGTCATTTTTTTGTGTCACACGTCCGAGTCGTCCACCTGTGGTTTTTTCCCATCATAGATACTATAGCATTTGCAGACCTGTATACATGGATGTTAATTCATCCATTATTATTTACTTGTAGATACCGTAATACCCCTAAATATTCGGACACAATTTATTCTGGGAAACACACATTAACCCTTCGACCGCTATCTTAAAATTTTTTTGTCATCTGCTGTTTATTTTCTATTTTCCATTTTTATCATCAAAAACATGCTTTGACAGCACTTTAGAATAATTTGCAACATGCTTTGACAGCACTTCAGTGCACTTCAGAATCATTTCCATTGGAAATGATTTTTCCATTGGAAATGATTCTGAAGTGCTGTTAAACCATGTTTTTATTGAGAAATACGGCAAGATATAAAAGCAACAGCAGACGACAATTGTTGTGAGTAGCGGTCTAAGGGTTAATATATGGTATCGCACTGCACAGAAAAGAATGTCCAAATATGTATGTAAGCTTTCCACAATACTACGATATGTTGAACAATTCTGCAAAAGTGGGTTCCTGGTTTTTGCAGAATTGTTCAAATATGTATGGTCAGTATGGCTATGCATGTTTACCACTATAACAATGCATTTGGATACAATTTAATTTTGGGAAACCCCGATTTTGTAGGGGTTTCCCAAAACAAATGGTGTTCGAATATTTAGGGTTATTACAGTAAATGCATGGATTCGCAATGCAATTGTTATGTCATTATGCCTGCACAGTGGAATGCTGTATATATTTTTTGCTCAAGGTTTGTATGAGATTGAAACGTTTATTTATTAAATGAAAAGAAAGATATATTTTACAAACAGAGTAAATTGTATTTATTTGCGAAAATGTCATAAGTTTGATGACTATTATCATACGGATGAATTTAATGACTATTGTTGTTATTTGAGTCACATTATTCCACTTTATGTTTTATCATGTATCAACCAAAGTCCGTCCTTATATGAGACTCGTCATGTGATTTTGTACCTTTCGACATCTGCGTAATTTCATTAAATACGTTTACAAAATTTACAATAGTTTTCATAAATAAGTCAAAAGTAGACATGTATTTTGTCAAGTTTTGACACCATTTAAGGAAAATATTGTAAGTTTGTAAACGTATTTCATGAAATTACGCAGATATCCGAAGGTACAAAATCACACGGCGTGTCTCATACGTAGCTGAATTGTAATATATTACTCTGTGATAGTAGCTATGAAATTGAAAGTGTATGATTTGAAATGATTCCTGGGGTGTATGCTGTTTGCCAAGTACATGTTTTCATATGTGGCTGTGACTGGAGAAATGACATTCTCGACCTTCCAGACCAGCCCTGCACTGGTCCCCATTCAAGCAGGGAGACACATGTCACTAATTGCGAAAACCCACATATTGAATGTCTGTAGACGATTTCACCAAAATTGCAAAGTACTCTTTGAGGAAGAAATTTTCAATTTAATAATAAATTTATTAATTTTTATTACCGGTATACTGAATTTTTTACATTATCACAGCCATTGTGGCTGTGATAATGTAATAAATTCAGTATAATAAGTCTGCATACTTTTAATATATGCAGTCGTTAGTGGTTAGTTCTATATGAAATAATGCATTTCGGGAAAAATGCAGATCAGGTTTTTCTAATTTCAGGACTGAATATACATTTTGATTGTAAATATTGAGTTCTGAAGTTGGGATTTACCCCCCTTGGACAGGTGGATACGGGACTCGACCCCGTTGACCCGTCTGCGTGTAGACTCCCTGAGGCTTGTACCTCTATGTCAGAAAAGCGGACGTTAAACCCTATTCACTCACTCACTCACTCGGGAAAAATGATAAAAACTTAGCTAGATAAGTATGCTTAGAAATGTTGGTGAAATTGGCTACTGAGATGTCGTTTGAGACAAAGTGGCTTTAGTTTACATCCGCAACGATGTGGACTACTGTCTGTTTCACGAAAGCTGCCCAAATTTTACGGCTATATAGACAATTCAAAAACAATATTATTTTCGATAATATTAAATTAAAGGAAAATTTAAGAATGAGCCTTCTTTTTATTTCGTGAAATTCGGTCAAATATTGATTTTATTACGAAAAATTGATTTGTCTATGGGAATTTAACATGGGGGAAAAAGTGGTAAGGAAGTTTTCAAAAAACGAAAAATTTGGAAATTGGCTCCGAAACCTGACTAGATAGATAGCTTGGATATGATCTAACTAAGAAAACAAAAGCTAAATTTTAAAAATCGGTCCAGTATTTCTAAAATTCAAAAAAATGTCCCCATGTTAAATCCCCATAGACATCTTCACTCCGTGAAGATGTCTATGGAGATTTAACATGGAGAAATGTTGTTTTCGCAATAAAATCAACGATGTGGGCTAGTCTATAAATGGTACATGCACCTTTACGCACCCACTTACACCTTATGTTTGTGGTCGTCTGTGTTCATAACTTATGCATTTATATGCATTCGCTGTGTATGACTTTGTGTACTGCTTAGTCTTTTATAATATGTCGTGTATATCTGATAAAAACAAAATTTTGTGAGTGATCACCGTTAGATCAGCGAAGTAACCATTATGCCTCCAGCGATTGATGTGGATGATTTATCCCGTCAACACAGTGCGTATGTGCCGTGAAACACGGTGCCGTGAAACATTTTTGATATCCAATCAATACTATTTTTGCATTTTACAGCCATTTGTAGGTGTTGACGGGATAAATAGAATAGTAGGTTAGTGCCGTGAATGGGAAAAAATATCTGGCGTGGCACAGCCTCGCCCATCCCGTTTCCTGAGCCTTGCCAGATATTTTTTCCCATTCACGGCACTAACCTACTATTCTCTATTTTATACAGTATGGGTGTGCATATTAGCACGAGTGCTTAAACACTTTACACATATAGTCATCCTTGCTGCCCCTTGCTCAAGATTGTTATATCATGGGAACGAATTGATAATTCGAGGGAACGAATTGTTAAATTGAGGGAACGAAATGTCTGGGAACGAATTGGTAATTCGAGGGAACAACTTGTTATATCATGGGAACGAATTGTTAATTCGAGGAAACTAATTGTTAAATTGAGGGAACAAATTGTTATATCGTAGGAACAAATTAAGAAAATCCATGTCCCCTGCAGGGCTCTGTAAAGGTAAAATCATTTGGAAATTTGCGTTAACATTTTTGAGGCGTACATCCTTCATCAGTGTCACTGATTACTGGTTTACACTGCTGAGGAGGCAGTTGGTGTCGAGGCTCGATTACAGGAAGTTTGTATTTCATCTTGAGTTTATGCTCAGAACGTTATTTAGTCCTAGGCCCTGAAATGCAATTAATATTACTATTAGGCCATTATAAAATAAATGCTAGATTCTCATCCATTTTCTTTTTAAAATGGGGGTGGGGGTGAAATTTTATTTTTTTATTTTCAGGATATTGGAAATACCGACTATCGACCATCGTTTGTGTTAACTCTGCATGCTGGGAATGAAAATAATGGTTATACTTAATAGCAAATGATAATTCATCAATGTCGTTCTTATTTCTCTCTGAAAATTTGTCTTTTAATTTAATTAGTACAATCTCGATCATTAAATTACCCATCACCTGCTCCCAAACAACCACCACGTATTGACAATATAAACATTTTTTAATTTTTTTTATTGCCAATAAAATAAATCGGGGGCGGGCCTTAATTCTCAGGGGCAGGCGGGGATGAGAATCAAGCAATGCCTGAAATGTAACACTCCTCAACTTACAGTAGGTTAGCTATGGTAAATAGTAAACTTATTGAATATCAAGATCTCTTGTAACACTTGCTCAGTAGCCGATTTCATCAACATTGCAAAGTATACTTTAGTAGCAAAGTATACTTTGAGGGAGAAATTTTCAATTTTTTGATAAATTTATTAATTTTTATTATACTGAATTTATTACATTATCACAGCCATTTAATGGCTGTGATAATGTAATAAATTCAGTATAATAATTCTGCATACTTTTATTCATGAAATATATGCAGTTGTTAGTTCTATATGAAATAATGCATTTCAGGAAAAATAAATGATTACTCCCTCAAAGTATACTTTGCTAGTAAAGTATACTTTGCAATGTTGATGAAATAGGCTACTGATGGTTTCTAAATATATTTCATATGTATTTATACTTGCAAGATGTGATAACATTGCACTTTTCCTTTTATAACATTTACAATTATGTTTATGAATTGCGTTGTTTTTTCAGTTGATCAATGATGTGTTGATTATGCGAGTGTGTATGTAGCTGAGACTTGAGATTTGGGGCTTATGGGTTATGCGACCGGTCACCTGTTCCTGCTTCTAACAAACAGTATACAGGATTGTGTTAGAAGATCAGCATCTAGACTGACCAGTAGCCCTTTTCACCAACATTGCAAAGTATACTTATCTTGCTAAGTACACTTTGAGGGAGAAATTTTCAATTTAAGGATAAATTTATTAATTTTTTTTTAATGAATTTATTACATTATCACAGCCATTTTGGCTGTGTTAATGTAATAAATTCAGTATAATAATTCTGCATACTTTTAATCATCAAATATATGCAGTTCAATATGAAATAATCCATTTTGGGAAAAATAAATGATTACTCCCTCAAAGTATACTTTGCTAGATAATTATGCTTTGCAATTTTGGTGAAATCGGCTACAGAAAAGTGATAAGCCCAATTTCTACAGTCAGGGCCACATATGCATCCTAACTGTGAATGTCGATCCAGGAAACATGGGAATTGGTGGCCCGCGTTATTTCAACCGAATGCTCAATATGAGTTTGTTCCAATGTACAGCCATGTAAACAACAATTTGAAGTACACGCTTAGATAGTTTTACCTGTTTGTTGTATTGACAAGAGTATCATTTGTCCGGTGGACAAGATGTACTTGATCCTTTACTAAAACACTTAATACTAGTTAGGTTGGGTGAAGTCTCCATGTTTTTGAAAATAATTTATTTCCATGTTTTGCTGCAATACATGTGTCTACTTCTGAATACATGTTAATGGACTGTCAGTACTACATTGTATTGCCATTGTTTGAAACAAAAGTACATGTATACTAGCCTAAGACTATTCTGGGGTACATTTTTATATTCCCATTTGAAAAAACGGCACATACATGCGAAGGTGATGGCGTAAATTAACGTTAGGGGTTCCTCCTTATGGGATTCACGATTTGCCTGGTTTGGCCCTCAGGTACGTTTTTATCTTTGGATCTTTTTTTACCTGGGAGTTGAATTGGGTTATTACCCATTATAAAAGTAGTAAGATTATTGCTGATCCTACTGCTTTTGGGAGGGGGCCAAGTGATTCTGGTGTGGCGAGGACCTGGCATCAGATTGGGATCATTCTGATTTCAGGGATGAATATATAGTTTTGTTATTGTAAATATTCAGTTCTGATTTTGGGATTAGTGAAACGGCCGGCCCCCGCACTTTTCTGCTGATCAAGTTCATACTTCCCATACATGACTACTCTACATCATAAGAAATTTCACTCCACCTCAAATTCATCCTTACCGGAATCCCGACTAGAGACCTGGTTTTGCCATCACATAATTTTTGACTTTCTTATATTTGAGAGTTGAATCTGGTTATATCCCTTATAAGAGTAATCATACCTGTGACTTTGGTGGATGAGGTTGCACCTGGTCGGGTTATTCTAATTTCAGGGCTGAATATATCTTTATCTCAATGTAAATATTCCGTTCTGATTTTGGGATTTTCCCGCCAATGGGTTAAATGCGGGATCCAACTCGTTGGCCTGCCTTAAATCACCTTATCTGTTTATAGGTCATTAAACACCAATAAATCAATCAATAAATCCTTGTTACTTGAGAGTTGAATCCAGTTATACCAATTATAAAAGTAGTAGTGGGCATCTGGTTCGGAGCATGTGAAGGTTAATTTTAACGATGGGTTTCGTCCTGAACAAAATCTCTATATACATTATATTTGTGGCTGTCTTGTTACTTGAGAGTGGTATTATTGTGTTGCCTTTAGGGAGTGAGGATAAGTGACAGTGGTGTGATTAGGACCTGGCACCAGTAGCCCATTTCATCAACATTGCAAAGTATACTTTAGTAGCAAAGTATACTTTGAGGGAGAAATTTTCAATTTTATGATAAATTTATTAATTTTTATTATACTGAATTTATTACATTATCACAGCCAATTTGGCTGTGATAATGTAATAAATTCAGTATAATAATTCTGCATACTTTTAATCATGAAATATATGCATTTGTTAGTTCTATATGAAATAATGCATTTCAGGAAAAATAAATGATTACTCCCTCAAAGTATACTTTGCTAGTAAAGTATACTTTGCAATGTTGATGAAATAGGCTACAGGTCAGGTTATTCTAATTTTGGGGCTGAATATATATTTTTCTGTAAATATTTAGTTCCGATTTTGGGATTTTCTCCCCATCACAACAGGTGAAATATGGGATTTGACTCTGGCCTAACATTACCTTAGCTGTTGACATGCCGTAAAACACCATTAAATAAATAAATAGTAACACATTTCAGTATTCACTTGAGATTTAATGGCAAGAATCCAACTGCTTCGATGCTTAGGCCGATCTTGGTCTACATGAGTTGCAAAGGCCCAATTTTGTCTGATGCAGTCTCATCTAGTATCATAATCACAGCATCAATATTCCATTGTATAGATCATCTAATCACACTTAGAATTTACCTTATAGTATAATGCACTGGTTGTTGTTATTGTTTTAATAGTCTATTACTGTTATGTCACCATATATATTGACTAACGAAGCCCCAGGCGCCTATTTCACCAACATTGCAAAGTATACATGTATCAAAATAGTCGAGCCGAGGAATTCCGGTTTCATACAACAGGTTTCATACAACCGGGCCTGATACATTTGATATCACAATACACTCGCGTGTTATGTTATGTATCAGATAAAACATGCCCCAGTCCTGTAAACAATCACAGGTGAAACCTGCAGTAATATAGAGAATGCCTGTCAGTGGCTAGTGTATTTTATATCCAATTTATCAGGTTCTGCTAGGCGAGACCAGTAGCCTATTTCACCAACATTGCAAAGTATACTTTGAGAGAGAAATTTTCAATTTTAGGATAAATTTATTATTTTTTATTATACTGAATTTATTACATTATCACAGCCATTTTGGCTGTGATAATGTAATAAATTCAGTATAATAATTTGGCATACTTTTAATCATCAAATATATGCAATCGTTAGTTCTATATGACATAGTGCATTTCGGAAAATATAAATGATTTCTCCCTCAACTTATACTTTGCTAGATAAGTATACTTTGCAATGTTGGTGAAATAGGCTACTGATCTGTATGTCTAGCTAGTTTCATGATTGTACACAATCATTCTGGACCATTCAACCATTGTTTCATTCCAGTATGATGAAAATAAAAATGTTTTTCTCATGTATCGACAAATGTTGAAAATGTGACACAATGTGAAGCAAGCCTGATATTGTACCTAAGAAGATGTGCAAATTTTCATGAACCCTATGTACAGAAGCTGTGATATTTTCTGTAAATTACGTTGAAAGTGGACCAAGTTTTCAGAGCATATGTGGAATACTTTTCCGCATTTGCTCTGAACATTTCGTCAACTTTCGATGTCATTTACGGAAAATATTGTAAATATATCGCACATCTTCACATGGCCTGTCGATTATGACAAACATGGACGTTAAGCCTTATTATCTTCCAGACAATATCCGTGATAGACCAGTCATATAAATAGTTTATTAAACTTGCAAATCAAGAATAACTTTCCTTAGAACAGACTTAATGTTAGAATTGGCATAATTTGTCTGTTTAACTGTCTGTCTGTTTCAAACAAACAAAACTCAGCCATTTGTAACTCTGATGATGGCCCGGAAGTAGATCTAAGGGAAGTAATTTATGATTCTCCAAATTCAGAAACCTAATTAATTATTTGCATGCTAGCGGTGTAAATAACAGTCAACAAATTAGGAGTGTTTTTCTTATTTCTCTCTTTAGATATGTCTTGGAATTTAATTAGAATTGCATCCTCCGGATACAATTCTAATGAAATAACAATAAATATTCATGATATTTACAGGGAGAAATAAAATATGAATTATCGTCTGCTATTTTTGAAAAGTTTATGCCTACAAGTTTACCAGCATGCGTTAACGCTTAGACAGCTACACACAACAATTGTTGTCTGCTGTTGCTTTTATATCTTGCCTTATTTCTCAATAAAAACATGGTTTGACAGCACTTCAGAATCATTTCCATTGGAAATGATTCTGAAGTGCTGTCAAAGCATGTTGTAAATTATTTTAGAGTGCCGGCAAAGCATGTTTTTGATGATAAAAATGGAAAATAGAAAATAAACAGCAGACGACAAAAAGATAGCGGTGTAAGGGTTAATAGACTGGGATATTATATCATAGTTAAAGTCGATGTACGGACAGAAATATGTACAGTCTACACTCGTATACTCCTTGTCCTGGGGACGGAGGGAAATAATAGTTTGAGTTAGCGAAATGTGAGTTAATGAGAGTTATTATATAGCAATACATACATGTACTTGGGGCCAATACATTGACTTGAGTTATCAGTAGTTTGACTTGAGAGAGGTTGAGGTAACGAGTGTAGACTGTATGTTATAATAGTTTTTACATTACTTTATATGTAAGACATTGGTTTTACAAATTATATTTTGACTGACTGACTGACTGACAATGTATCAGGCACCAGGGTGTGCGTGCCTACCACATCGTTAATGTGCATTTATGAAATGTGTTTTCTCCATTCACTGTGCAATTACTCCTGTATCAATTAATGAAAATCTATAATTATTTTGCATTAATATGATATGTTGGACAATACTTCATACTATACTGGTTAATGAAGTATCGTTCACCATGTGATATTGTGCAACACTGTGTGTTTATATATGATGCTTTAATGTGTACCCAAACTTTTTGAGGTACATATGGTTGCCACCCTGTCCATCTGTCTGTCGGAGACGGCTATTAATGTTTTTGGCTACCTACTATCTCTGTTACCATAAATCTGATTGATGTGAAACTACAGAGACGTATTTGTCTTCATCCATATTTTCATTCTATAGCCCATACATGTGGCCCCTGTTCTCAAGGTCAAGGTAAAATTTGCGGGTGGCAGGTGGGAGCATGCAATGGGCAATTTAACAATCGGGATTAATCCTTACCGGTATCCTGAATGGATACCTGGTTTGGCCCTCAGGTACATCTTTGGCATTCTTATATGTGAGGGCTAAATCTGGTTATACCCCTTGTATGAGTAATGCGATTATTCCTAATCCTATTACTTTTAGGGAAGGGGCCAAGGGACCCCATTAACCTGGCCTAATATCACATTAGCTGTTGATGACAGACCTTTAACCCTTACTGTGCTGAATTAAAATTTGTTTTCCATTTTTCTTATCAAAAACATGCTGTGATAGCACTTTAGAATGGAAATGATTCTAAAATGCTGCCAAACCATGTTTTTATTTAGAGAAAATACAAAATCAGAAACAACAGAAGACAATTTTTGATTCCCACCATTAAATACATAAATAAATTGTCTGAACATGCTCAAGTTTGTTCGACAGTGACCCATATTATTATAATGTGATATCATGTCCCAGTGGTGTGGTAGTGGAGGAGAAATTGTGTCGTATCAGGGTGGCTGTGACTGGAGAAATGGGGATTATGGTTTTTTGCGAACAGTGTAGATACAGATCAGCCTGTGCATCCGCACAGTCTGATCTGCATCTGCACTGTTCGCCATTCCATCGATGAAACACCTACAGAGGAAACTATAAACCGGACACTCTGGGAGGTCCCTTGGGTGTCCGGTTTAGAGAGGTTCCACTGCAATTATTGTAGATAAGCACCGCAATACATGTGTGGGTGTCTTGCGATCATGAACTAACATTACCAATAGCGCTAAATGACAGCGAAAGGCATCAAAATTGAACATACGGACGTGACTTAGGTGTCCAGAATTAGCTTCTAAAAAGCAGTATAGATTGTTATCACGGGGCCGTTTCACGACTAAATGTCTTACGACTAAAATGTTTGTAAGTGCAAAATTATAATAGTCTGTAAATGTCACATTAACAATGTTTTCTTGTAAACAATTATTGGATTTACATTTATTGAGCATAGGCTGCATGCTCAATAAATGTAAATCCATCAAATGAAATTTCCGGACAATCCTATTTTTGCACTTACGAACATTTTAGTCGTACAAAGTTTAGTGAAACGTACAAAGTTTAGTGAAACGGACCCCAGGTTACAAGAGTGATCTTTGAGTGAGATACACAGGTTATCCATCCCACAAGCCCTATTTCTCCAGTCACAGGCACATATATGTGTGACCCACCATGGGGAAAATGTGCGTATTGAGTTTCTGACCAATGTAACTTATGATACTAATTTCCTAGCTCTCTTGTGCAGTGGGTGATTGCTTGGGAGCATCACGAAGGGTAAATTTAATGATGGGATTCATCCTTCTGGAATCCCGATATCCCTGGTTTGGCCCTCAGGTACATTTTATATTTGGCTTTCTTGTTACTTGAGAGTTTGAATCCGGTTATACCCATTGTAAAAGTATTAATATTAGTATTAATGCTGTTACTTTTATGGAATGGGGCTAAGTGATCCTGGTGTGGTGAGAACCTGGCATCAGATCAGGTTATTCTAATTTCAGGGCTGAATATATATCAAGGACAAGGTGTAGGATCACGTGTTTCCTAAGGCGTCGGTAGGTTTCCTTTAACATCTTGCTAATGGAATGACATATTTGTATGATCATCATCTACCACAGCAAATGTGGTACACGTTGACCTTTATTGTGTATGCGGCTTTAATCTCCTAGTTCTGTCGTTTTGACTGAGAATCGGTTACCGTAAATAAAATCTACAGCATATGAATGTAAGAAATAAACGGTACTCGATTCTTTGTGTTAATAACTTTCAGAGCACGCATAAAACACATATGCCATCGTATTTGGTGCGCTACATATCATAAAAATCGTTCCGTTTGTTAGGTTTTACAGAAAATCTGCTGTAAACATGACGTCACAGATTACGTCGTGTCGGAAAATCGGGTTCGGAAAACACATGATCCCACGTGATCCCACACCTTGTATATGTTTTCTGTAAATATTCAGTTCCGATTTTGGGATTCCCCCTCCCCATCCATACAATCATGTGAAATATGGAATCAACCTCCTAAACCTGACCTAAAATGACCATGGCCGTTGACGGGCCGTTAAACACCGTTAAATAAATAACACTTGTGCAGCTGTATACAAGTCTAATGTTTTGTGCTAGAAGAATCAAGAAAGTTTTCACAACTTGCTAGCAAATAGCATAGGCCCTGATCAGACTGCACACAGGTGCAGGCTGTTTAGGGGCTATGCTGGTCGCAACCTCAATACGCACCCTTTTGCCATGATGAGTCATTTGTTGACATAAAACTGATTTAATTTGTAGATTTATATACATGTATGTTGATACTTTTTTACAAACTTTTCCAATATTGTAGATCTATGTCTATTTTTATTTTTATATGTGAAACTATGTGATAGAAAGACCATTATAACATCTGTGATTTTTACGTAGAGAATACCAGTCGAGTGTCTTATGATATCAAGTTTATTACTGTCTGTTCCACGTTTTGCTGCCGACGAACTTTTGGCTATTAAACACATTAAATCTAAAAGATATTTAAGTACTTTTTTATCGGTAACAAAAAAGTCACCCTCCCCAAAAAAAAGTTATTTGATGAAATTCCATCAGATATTGATTTTATTGCGAAAAAAAAAATTTCCTGTGGGAATTTAACATGGGGGTTAAAAATAGATTTTCAAAATCTAAATTTTGTTTTCTTAGTTACTTCATTTTCAAGCTATCTCGACAGGTTTCGGAGTCAATTTCCAAAATTTTTCGTTTTTTGATCCTGAAGGATCAAAAAACGAAAGAAATTGAAAATTGACTCCCCATGTTAAATTCCCATAGGAAAATCGTTTTTTCACAATAAAATCAATATTTGATGGAATTTCATCAACATTTTTTTTGGGGAGGGTTACTTTTTGGTTATTGATGAAAAAGTACTTATTTTTAAATGTTTTTTTTATTTAATGTGTTTAATGGCCAAATGTTCGTCGGCAGCAAAACGTGGAACAGACAGTAGTCAAGGCTAGGAAACACGTAGGAATTCCTATCGTTTCCAAGCTGAGCCTGATAAACTTGATATCAAAAGACACTGGGCTGATTGATATTCAGGCCTCAACAAATTCTTCATTTTCCACTTGTCCAGATTGGATTTCTATGGAGCCCTGCAGGAGATGTAGAATTCTTTTTTATTAATTTGGTTCCCACGAAATAACAATTTGTTCCCTCAATTTAACAATTCGTTCCCACAAATTAACAATTCGTTCCCACGAATTGACAATTCGTTCCCTCAATTTAACAATTTGTTCCCACGATATAACAATTCGTTGTCACGATATCAACATTTGTTCCCTGAAATTAACATTGTTATATCGTTGGAACGAATTGTTAATTCGAGGGAATGAATTGTTATATTGAGGGAATGAATTGTCAATTTGATGGAACAAATTATTATTTCGTGGTAACGAATTATTAAATTGAGGGAAAGAATTGTTATTTTGTGGGAACGAAGTAATAAAAAAAATCCATGTTCCCTGCGGGCCTCCGTAGATTTCAACTCATTATAGTATTTTATTATTGATTATAGGAATAATAGGCCTTTTTGTGGAATTTATCGGGGTATAAACTTGGAAAAGTCGCGGGAATACTGGATGAAGGCCGGAAGGCCTCGTCCAGTATTCCCGCGACTCTTCCAAGTTTATATCCCGATAAATCCCACAAAAAGGCCATTCATTCCTTATAATTCCAGCATTTGAAATAAATTCATCAAGAAAATGTGTTTATTTTCCGTTTTCTTAAGAATTATTTTAACTGCGCCTCACGGTTACGGAAAGTAGTTTGGCGTGGGAGTTTACTGGGATACAGATTTGCTACGGGCCAATCAAATGTTAAGGAATTGTGTAAATATTTTTGTGCTGGAATTATGTTTTAATGTACCACACTGTCTCTTCAAATTACCACTCATCGAAAATGCATTCGCCAATATGAGTGGACAGTGGGTTTGTCGAGGCCTGGCATTCTATTTATGTATTATGCTAGCCGATGATCAGATATAAAATATGTTTCATTGGAAAGAAAGTGGACTTGTTTGCATTGCGTCATCACACTGACGTCATTCAGTAATATCACATGACGTCATTCAAATAATGGATGGGTGGTGGTCGGGCAAATGAGACGGTGTAAAAAATTCCTTATAGGAATCACTATTTACCTGGTTTGGCCCTCCGGTACGTTTTTATCTTTGGCTCTTTTGTTACCTGGGAGTTGAATTGGCTTATTGCCCATTATAAAAGGAGTAAGATTATTACTGATCCTACTGCTTTTGGGAGGGGCAAATGATTCTGGTGTGGCGAGGACCTGGCATCAGATCAGGATTATTCTGATTTCAGGTCTGAATATATAGTTTTGTTATTGTAAATATTCAGTTCTGATTTTGGGATTTTCTCCCCATTTGTATATGTATTTGAACATGTATATGTACTTGTACAGGTAATATATGGGACTTAGTACTAAACCCATTGACCCGGCCTTAAATTACCTTAGCTGTTGATCGGCCGTTAAACCCCAACAAACAAACAAAACGAACAAAACTGGGTGCATTTGAAACTCGGGTAAGTGTCTTATAATGTCCTTGCATGTATCTGCTTGATATATCACACACCCATTGCTCTGATGGTCTGCTTTCATGCTGTAACAAATCCACGCTTCTCTGGCCATCTGCATTTTCAAATGTGCCTAGTTTTTCTTTGGATGTCAGCGAGGGCATTTGTGTACTGACAGGCCACATTTCTAGTTGTAATCTACTTCATTTGTCAGCAGGGACCCGTTTCACTAAACTTTGTATGACTAAAATGTTTGTAAGTGCAAAATTATGATTTCACATTAACAGAGTTTTCTTTAAAACAATTATTGGACTTACATTTATTGAGCATAGCAGCCTATGCTCAATAAATGTAAATTCATCAATTTAAATTTATAGTCGATCCTAAATTTGCACTTACGAACATTTTAGTCGTACAAAGTTTAGTGAAATGTACAAAGTTTAGTGAAACGGGGCCCCAGGTGTATATTTACAACGCTGCCAAGTATGTCCCTTGCTTCCATGCTGTACCACACACTTTAGCTATAAATCTCTTTGTGTTCCCTAAAATAGAAACAGCGCATACTATGTGGCAGTGACTGGAGAAATAAGGTTTATGGGATTTGTGACCAGCGTAGCTCCTGATCATATAACACACTCCTGTAGGCTGATGGCGATCTATATTGCTTGTTTGAAGCAAGGTGGGGTTTCGTTATTGATGGAACGGCGATCAGTGCAGATCCTGATCAGACTGCGGATGCACAGGCTGATCTGGATCTACACTGGTCGCCATTTCTCCAGTCACAGCCAGGTCACTGTATATGAAATCATTCCTGTTTAGATAATTGGATGGGTCAGTGGAATAAGGGGGCTAACTCCTTCATGGAGTTAGCTCTCTTTATCTACTGCTCCCTTGATTTTTATATATATTGTACAATGTATTTATTTCTTTTATAAATGCATTTGGTCTTGAAATACATGTCTATTGTTTATGTGTTCACCCTATATGTCTGGAATGGACACCGCCATGTTTATTATGTTCCCCCCCCCCCCCCCAACACCCCGCATTGCACTGATGGTCCTCTACTGCCCTGCGACAAAGCCACGATCGTCCAGCCCCCACTAAGCCCAGGGTCAAGGTCACATACTTGGTACGTTTGAAACCTTAACGTTTCCTTGCACTCATCTGCTTGATATTTCACACACGTATTGCTCTAATGGTCCTCTACCGCCCGGTAAAAACTGTGATCCTATCTATATGACCTTAGCTGTTGCTGGGACGTTAATCCCTTTCACATTTTAGACGATCTGTGGGAACAGCTGACTTCCAATCCGGAGGTTGTGGGTTCAAGCCTCGCATTAATCATCAAAATACTGCGATAGTATTGTCATCCCACTTGTCTTTCTGATGAGACTTGAAACCTAGGTCCCGTCACTAAATGGCATTTGCTGTTGCTGTGCTGTTAAACCCATTTACTTTTAGCAATTTAACGATCGGGATTCATCCTTACCGTAATGTCGCCCAGAGACCTGGTTTGGCCCTCACGTACTTCGTTGGCATTCTTGTATGTGACGGTTGAATCCGGTTATACCCATTATGTGAGTATTACGATTATTTGCAATCCTATCTTAGGGGAAGGGGCCAAATGACTGGTGTGGTATGGACCTGGCACCAGGTCATGTTATTCTAATGTCAGGGCTGAATATATGGGTTTTTTTTTTCGATGTAAATATTCCGTTCTGATTTTGGAATCCCCCCCCCCCCCACCACCCCAAAAGCAGAAAGTTTAGTTACGGGATCATACCAGTTGGCCCGGCCTAATTAATGACCGTAGCTGTTGATAGGCCGTTAAACACCAATCAATATATCAATTCACAATTCAAGGCTCCAGTGAGCTATTGTTATCGTTGTCCGTCAACAATTCCAAACGTCTTCTATACCCGAACCGCCGGATCAATGTTGATTAAATTTAACAGAGATGATATATCGGTGGGGGACGCCAGATTTATAAAATTGGAGGTTGTCGCATAATCCAAGATGGCCACCGTGGAAATTAAGTCAAATTCTTAATTCTTAAAAGAAAATTTCTCACGAACCGCCTACCGATTTAAACGAAACTTGGCAGGCATAATCAATAGTCCACGCAGTTTCAGATTTGTTAAAATGGTGGCCCGGGGGTAAAAAATGGGCGGGGCCCGGAAGGGTCAAGAAGGGGTCAAATTTCACATTTGACCGAATATGGTCATGACATATATCAAATCGAAGGTATCGACAAGACAATCTTTCTGGAGCTCGTTTTGTCGAAATCGGATGATTACGTCATCCAAGATGGCCACCGAAAGGTCATCATTTTATTAGAGATTTCAAACATCTCGTGAACCGCTTGGCCGATATTTGCCAAACTTCACAGTTATGGTCCGTGGGTGAAGCCTTTCATATTTGTAAACATTAGAGCTTTAAAACAGTATTTTCTTACTAACGGCTTGGCCGATGTTGGCCAAACTTAATGGTTATTGTATTCAGTGAAACATTCACATATTTTTGAAATTGAAGATAATCCAAGATGGCCGCCGTATAAAATTGGACAAAACCCTTAAACAATGTCTTCCCATTATGATCACGAGACTGTTTTTTACAAAACTGTGTTGGAATAATGAATGTATAAAGCTCTCTTAGATTTACTTGTATATATATATATATATATAATAAACAGGTGAGCAATATAGGGCCACATTGACCCTCTTGTTAAATGAGCTGATGGCCGGCTTGTGACCTAGGGGTTAGAACACATGCCAATCAGGGCCCGGTTGCTCAAAACCTCTGTTAGCTTAACAGACTGTTAAATCCTTAGCAATGCTAAGGATTTAACAGTCTGTTAAGCTAACAGAAGCTTTGAGCAACCGGGCCCTGGAGGTTGTGGGTTCAAACCAGAACAGTTAATTCCATAGTATTCCCATGCATCCCATTTGTCTTTCCGATGAAACCAAGGTCCCGTCCCTAAATGACATTATCTGTTGCTGGGATGTTAAATGCGTTCACTTTCACTTTTTGTTGTGCTGATTCGATCATAGACAATCCACAATCAGGGCCCGGTTGCTCAAAACCGCTGTTAGCTTAACAGACTGTTAAATCCTTAGCAATGCTAAGGATTTAACCGTCTGTTAAGCTAACAGAAGCTTTGAGCATCCGGGCCCTGACGTATGAAATAATTGACATTCCCAGGAACGTTTTGAAGTCAAATATTCCAATACATACGCTGAACAGTAATCTAGACGCCAAGTTTCAACAGTGCTGGTAGATCTGATTTTATTATACCCCGGGCATACAAACTATGCCTAAGGGTATATAGTTTTCGTCATTCTGTCCGTCCGTCCGTCCGTTCGTCCGTAAGATATGCGTTACATATTTTTATTTTATCGGTCCAGGCGGCGGCCCCGGGGGTATCCGTGAGACTCTACTCACTTGCTTTAGTTGGAATTGTAATCATTTATTATAAAATGAAACATAAACAGTAGTTTTTAATTGAGTTGGATTCCATTTACTGTGCAAAACATATACATATGCAGTTGTGGCTGTGACTGCAGAAATGGGGATTATGCGACTTGCGATCGGTGCAGATCCAGATCAGCCTGTGCATCCGCACAGTCTGATCAGGATCTGCACTGCTCGCCATTCCATCAATGAAACACACATCCTGATTCTAACAAGTAATATATAGTTAGCAGTCTACAGGAATGTGCTATTCGATCAGGAGCTAGACTGGTCAACAGTCATGTACGGACCATTTCTGCAGCCACATTTCGGTATAGTGTATTTGGTCAGTGTTCCAAGAGTTGGCTAGATATTCTGATACTCAACACACGTACATACGTGCACTTCATAGATATACTTAAATACATGTAACTTTAATATTTCTAAATGATTACTAGCGAATATCACAGATACCATACATGAGCATAATGTATGTACTCAACAAATATAAGGATACTTTGTGGCTGGATAAATGGGGCTTATGGGATTTGGGATTAGTGTAGATTCAGATCAGCCTGTGTATCCGCAGTCTGATCAGGATCTGCACTGTTCGCCATTCCATCAATGAAACACCCGACATGCTTCTTACAAGCAATGTAGATCGTTATCAGGCTACATGAGTGTACTATTTGATCAGGATCACAAATGCCATGATCTCCATTTCTCCAGTCACAGTCTTATTTAATGACATTTTACATATAAGTCCATGCACTATTCTACGGAGCCCCGCAGGGGACGTATAATTCTTTTTTATTAATTCGTTCCCGAGAAATAACAATTCTTTCCCACGAATTAACAATTCGTTCCCACGAATTAACAATTCGTTCCCACGAATTAATAATTCGTTTCCTCAATTTAACAATTCGTTCCAACGAAATAACAATTCGTTCACACGTTATAACCATTGTTATTTCGTGGTAACATAATTTTTATATCGTGGGAACGAAT
This sequence comes from Conchocele bisecta, assembly GCA_029237695.1. Classification (NCBI taxonomy): domain Eukaryota; kingdom Metazoa; phylum Mollusca; class Bivalvia; order Lucinida; family Thyasiridae; genus Conchocele; species Conchocele bisecta. Next base: position 87,472,138 of record CM055273.1, read on the forward strand.
TGTTAATTGTTAATTCGAGGGAACGAATTGTTAAATTGAGGGAACGAATTGTTATTTCGTGCGAACGAATTAATTTTTAATAAATCCATGTCCCCTGCTGGGCTCCGCACTATTCAGTACATCTAAAGTATAACCTCTCTAAACCGGACAACAAGAAACATGATGTGATCATAATTTTGATATGTTTCTTGGTCATTTATTTAGGTGACACTGCCCGTCCGTGATCGCATAGCACACAAATATGGCTCGGAATAATCAAATGGTTGATTTACAGTGAAACCTCGCTAATCCGGACACCCTGGGGAGGTCCTCAGGGTGTCCGATTTAGCGAGGTTTCACTGTAGTTCAATGGCATAGTATACATGACGTTATGTAATGGAGTATATGTCTGTGAATTCCATACTGCCCAATGTAAATAATATCGTCGCAGACAGTCACATAACATAAAACATACACAATACGTTTCATAGATGAATGACTCAATTTTGATAGTTCCGTATGTTAATATGACACAATACATCAGTTCACGTATTTGTTTGATCATAATGTTCAACTAGATGTAGAAATGGGGGGGGGGGTCCCAAAATCAGAACTGAATATTTACAATAAAAAAAACTATATATTCAGCCCTGAAATCAGAATAATCCTAATCCTGATCTGATTCCAGGTCCTCGCCACACCAGAATCGCTTTGCCCCCTCCCAAAAGCAGTAGGATCAGTACTAATCTTACTACTTTTATAATGGGCAATAACCCAATTTAACTCCCAGGTTACAAAAGAGCCAAAGATAAAAACGTACCTGAGGGCCAAACCAGACAAATGGTGATCGCCCGACCAACCACCCACTCACACAGCTATGGCTCGCAATAATCGAGCTTGATTTACAGTGAAACCTCGCTAAACCGGACACCATGGGGACCTCCCAGGGTGTCCGGTTTAGCGAGGTTTCACTGTAGTTGAACAATCATCAATGGCATAATATACATGACGTTATGTAATGGAGTACATTGGCCCGTTTCACTATTAAACTTTGTACGACTAAAATGTTCGTAAGTGCAAAAAACAAAGATAGTCTGTAAACTTCACATTAACAATGTTTTCTTGTAAACTCTCATTGGATTTACATTTATTGAGCATAGGCTGCATATGCAGCATTTGCTCAATACATGTAAATCAATCAAATTGAAATTTCCAGACGATCCTAAATTTGCACTTGCGAACATTTTAGTCGTACGAAGTTTAGTGAAACGGGCCCCATGTCTGTGTGCATTACCATCGCAGACAGTCACATAACCTAAAACATACGGAGCCAACAGGGAGCGTAGAATTATTTTGTTTATTAATTCGTTCCCACGAAATAACAATTCGTTCCCTCAATTTAACAATTCGTTCCAACGAATTAACAATTCGTTCACTCAGTTTATCAATTTGTTCCCTCAATTTAACAATTCGTTCCCGTGGGAACGAATTTGTATTTCGTGGGAACGAATTGTTATATCGTGGGAACGAATTGTTAATTCGAGGGAACAAATTGTTAAATTGAGGGAACGAATTCATTTCATCGGAACAAATTGTTCATTCGAGGGAACGAATTGTTAAATTGAGGGAACGAATTGTTAAATTGAGGGAACGGATTGTCATTTCGTGGGAACAAATTGTTAATTCGAGGGAACGAATTGTTAATTCAAGGGAACGAATTGTTAAATTGAGGGAACGAATTGTTATTTCGTGGGAACGAATTCATAAAAAAATCCATGTTCTCTGCAGGGCTCCGTAAAAACATACACAATACGTTTCATAGAATAATGACTAAATTTTGATAGTGATTTGTTCAATATGTTAATATAACACACTACATAAGTTCACGTATTTGTTTGATCATCTGAATCCGCTCATCACATTTGCAAAAAAAATTATTTACCATATTTATAAACATACATTTCAGTGCGGAAAAAATTGTTTTTATAAATGTATTGTTTAAAAATGATTGTTGGGTATTAGGATTAGGGCCAAGTGATTCTAGTGTGGTGAGGCCATGACACCGGATCAGGTTATTCTAATTTATCCCGTCAACACAGTGCGTATGTGCAGTGAAACACGGTGCCGTGAAACATTTTTGATATCCTGTCAATACTACCTAATCACTGCGTACGAATATGTACGGTTGTCATACTAGTCGATTCTCCGATTTTGACGATGCGGCTGGGGTAATGTTTTCATTTTTAAGGTATTTGTGGGTGTTGACGGGATAAATATAATAGTAGGTTAGTGCCGTGAATGGAAAAACTATCTGGCGCGGCACGGAAAGAGCATCGCCCATCCCGTTTCCTAAGCCTTGCCACATATTTTTCCCATTCACAGCACTAACCTACTATTCTCTATTTCTGGGCTGAATATGTAATTCTTTGTAAATATAGTGTATAATACAGTTCTGAATTTGGGATTTCCCCTAATCCATACCGGTGAAATACGGGATTAGACCCCGTTAACACGGCCTAAACTGACCCTAGCTGTTCACATGCCATCACGTGCACGGTTAAACCTAATTAAATAAATAAATAATAAATACTCTACTAACTGGAATAACATATATACAACAAGTACATGTATATCTAAACCAGACACACTGATACCATATATGCATCATTCTAATCTTTGATATATTTCACTGTCGTTTATCTTTGCTAATCATGTCTGTTCGTGATTGCAAAAGGCTGATACATGTATTTGAGTGCACAGGTGGAAAGTTCGAACATATGACACCAAAAAAATGCCTATTAAAAAATCCCATTACGCACCCACTTGGTATCGTACAGTACCATCTTCTATTATAGAAGATGGTACTGTACGAGACCAAGTGGGTGGGGTAATGGGATTTTTTTAATAGGAATTTTTTTGGTGTCATAGGTCCGAGTCTTCCACCTGTGTTTGAGTGATCAGATGCCTGAAGTTTTGTTTAACCTGTCTAAACCAGATTATCTAGGGACCTAGAGCTCCCATTTAATTATTTTTGTTGAGTGCATAATATCATACATATTAATAATACATAGTATTGAGCAAATACAGCTTAAAACCTGTGTCATAGGAATACACACATGTATACTTAACCCTTTCTCCTCTAAGAAACTGGATAGATTTTGATAATTTTGCAGCCTATCGAATTGTCACAAAATGATTTTCAGACTAGTCCATTTATGAAAAGGGTGTGCCTTGTTCTTAAAAATGTGACAATTACATGCAAAAAGTGCAGATCCTGATGAGACGGCTCGTCATGAGCCGTCTCATCTGGATCTGCACTGTTTGCGAATACTACTATACAGATCTGTAGTGTTGAAAGGGTTAAGAAAGCCCAGCACAAAACATGCTGTCTTTATGACCGGAATAGACACAGACTATTATCAGCGTTTATCAGGTAACCCGCTTTGTATTAGATTATTTACAAACGTACTGACTGATGTATAACAATGTATATTTAGCACCGGGTAATTACTATATATTATACATGTATGGATAAAATAGACGAGTCGTGAGAAAATGGTCAGGTTGCCTTGACGACCAGTGTAACCACTGATCTGTATTACAGTGGAACCGCTCTAAACTGGACAGCACGAAAACATCTGTGATCTTATTTTTGATCGGCTTCTTGGTCATTTATCTCGGGTGATAATGTATGTTCGTGATAGCATAGCACACACATATGGCTCAGGATGATCAAATGCCTGATTTACAGTGAAACCTCTCCAAGCCGGACACCCTGTGACCTCCCAGGGTGTCCGGTTTAGAGAGGTTTCACTGTAGCAGTAGCCAATTTCATCAAAATTGCAAAGTATACTTATCTAGCAAAGTATACTTTGAGGGAGTAATCATTTATTTTTCCGAAATGCATTATTTCATATAGAACTAATGATTGCATATATTTGATGATTAAAACTATGCAGAATTATTAAACTGAATGGCTGTGATAATGTAATAAATTCAATATAATAACAATTAATACATTTATCTTAAAATTGAAAATTTCTCCCTCAAAGTATACTTTGCTAGGAAAGTATACTTTGCAATGTTGGCTACTGGACCTGCATAACGTAATTACACGGATCATTATTCAGTCCACGAATGTTCATAAATATCAATGTACATGTAAAATCATCATGCTGCTTGCATGTGTTGGATCATTAACTATACGATGATCCAGAAATAGTCTTGTTGTCAGATTTGGACCATTTTGTAAGACCACATGTACAGATATCTGTTGATCGTAGGTATCTACCAGTGATATCATTAATATTTATTTTCTGGAATTTATTTGATTCTTTATGAAATTTTCAGGAAATTTGTTGATATAGACAAAGAATGAATTCTCCCAATTTCAGGAATTAGTAGTCATTTTCAGGGAGTAATTAAGTCTAATTCCTGTTAATGAAAGCGCTGTACATCGTCAAGGGCTAGCAGACCGTTAATCCGAATGTTCTGGCCTTAACGCCCTGTGTTATAGACGGAACATTCGGGTTAGCAGACCATGAAGTACGATAACGAGGTAATTGGGAGGTTGTACATGTACAATGTGGACAATTCAAATAAATACTTGATCAGACAGCGTTGATGTACAGCATCATGCATGCTACCGGAGTACACAACCAGCTGCGTTAATATGTCCTACTGTCTGTTCCACGTTTTTTCTGCCGACGAACTTTTGGCTATTAAACACATAAAATATAAAAAATATTTAAAAGTAAGTACTTTTTCCTCAATAACAAAAAAGTCACCCTCCCAAAACATATTTGTTTCATGAAATTCCATCAAATATTGATTTTATTGCGATTTTCCTATGGGAATTTAACATGGGGAATTTAAAGGATCAACAAACGAAACAAATTGGAAATTGACTCCGAAACCTGGCGAGATAACTTGAAAATGATGTAACTAAGAAAACAAAAGTTAGATTTTGAAAATCTATTTTTAACCCCCATGTTAAATTCCCACAGGAAAATCTGTTTTTCGCAATAAAATCAATATCTGATGGAATTTCATCAAATAACTTTTTTTTGGGGAGGGTGACTTTTTTGTTACTGATAAAAAAGTACTTTTTTTTAGATTTAATGTGTTTAATAGCCAAAAGTTCGTCGGCAGCAAAACGTGGAAGAGACAGTAGATTATCTGAACATCTAGTGTCATTGTTAACTCACAATCAGTTTGATAGCTACGGACGGTATGGGAGTAATTGCAAGAGTTAACGTTCGCAACTAGGGGGTTGTCCTATTTTCGAGGTCTTCAAAATGCACTTTCCTGTGTTTTACGGCATTTAAATTCAGACTCCAACTGGTGGTAAACTGTGATCTATGTAAACTCCGTGACTGAGCGGGGGGGGGGGGGGGGGGGGGCGGCGGGGGGTTACAACTCCGGTTACAACCCCCCCCCCCCCTTAGATCCGCCCCTGCATATCACGGAGACCCGCGATCCCTGATATTACATATGATCAATGTGCGCTGGCGGGTCGGTTTCTTTCATAGACATTATTTGGTCATATGGCACAAGCTTTGGCGGGGTTACCCGGAAATGTTTAAATTCGCGATAAAACGTTGAAAAATAGAGAACCGATATAATGGCTATGATCCACTCTGATATCGTTGAGACGAGGTGTTCCGTATACCCCTGCAATAAGAAGAAAAAAACAGTTATTAGAACATGGACGGAAGGTGTTATTTGCATTAAGCCAATGAGCATGTACAGCATGGGGTGATTTTGTTCTCAAAATTATGAAAAGTGCAGATCCTGATGAGACGGCTCGTCGAGGTCTGCCGAAGTCTGTCCGTCGATGTGCAAACAAAATGTTTAGGCCTTCGCGCCGTCGATAACGCACACCACCATCCCCAGCCCCCCTAAATTAATTCCTGCCTACGTGCCTTCACCAATGGTGGAATAGATCATCCTTATATATGTAGACCGACATCGTTACACCAATGGTGGAATAGAGCATACTTATATCTGTAGACCTACATCGTTACACCAATGGTGGAACAGAGCATGTTTATATATGTAGACCTACATCGTTACACCAATGGTGGAATAGAGCATGCTTATATCTGTAGACCTACATCGTTACATCAATGGTGGAATAGCGCATGTTTATATCTGTAGACCTACGTCGTTACACCAATGGTGGAATAGAGCATGTTTATATGTGTAGATCGACATCGTTACAGCAATGGTGGAATAGAGCATGCTTATATATGTATACCTACATCGTTACACCAATGGTGGAATAGAGCATGCTTATATCTGTATACCTACATCGTTACACCAATGGTGGAATAGAGCATGTTTATGTGTGTAGACCTACTTCGTTACACCAATGGTGGAATAGAGCATGCTTATATCTGTAGACCTACATCGTTACACCAATTGTGAAATAGAGCATGTTTATATATGTAGACCTACATCGTTACACCAATTGTGAAATAGAGCATGTTTATATATGTAGACCTACATCGTTACACCAATGGTGGAATAGATCATGTTTATATCTGTAGACCTACATCGTTACACCAATGGTGGAATATAGCATGTTTATATGTGTAGACCGACATCGTTACACCAATGGTGGAATAGAGCATGTTTATATGTGTAGATCGACATCGTTACAGCAATGGTGGAATAGAGCATGCTTATATATGTATACCTACATCGTTACACCAATGGTGGAATAGAGCATGCTTATATAAGTAGACCTACATCGTTACACCAATGGTCGAATATAGCATGCTTATATCTGTATATCTACATCGTTACACCAATGGTGGAATAGAGCATGCTTATATCTGTAGACCTACATCGTTACACCAATGGTGGAATAGAGTATGCTTATATATGTAGAACTACATCGTTACACAAATGGTGGAATATAGCATGCTTATATATGTAGACCTACATCGTTACACCAATGGTGGAATAGAGCATGTTTATATCTGTAGACCTACATCGTTACACCAATGGTGGAATAGAGAATGTTTATATGTGTAGATCGACATCGTTACACCAATGGTGGAATAGAGCATGTTTATATCTGTAGACCTACATCGTTACACCAATGGTGGAATAGAGCATATTTATATATGTAGACCTACATCGTTACACCAATGGTGGAATAGAGCATGCTTATATTTGTATACCTACATAGTTACACTATGGTAGAATAGAGAATGCTTATGTATGTTGACCTACATCGTTACACCAATGGTGGAATAGAGCATGTTTATATATGTAGACCTACATCGTTACACCAATGGTCGAATAGAGCATGCTTATATCTGTAGACCTACATCGTTACACCAATGGTGGAATAGAGCATGCATATATCTGTAGACCTACATCGTTACACCAATGGTGGAATAGAGTATGCTTATATATGTAGACCTACATCGTTACACCAATAGTGGAATAGAGCGTGCTTATCTATGTAGACCTATAATTACCGGATCGGCGGACGTTCATATATAAGTTGGAATGTCTTTTCCGTGGTCGTCTTTTCGAGGGCCCTTAATGACCGATACACCGGCGGCAATACATACGTCGGGTGTTAAGGAATTAACAACTCCTACATAATTATCGATGTTTGCTTGTTATAATAATGAATACCGTGCGTTGTCACAAAAATATTTTACGGAAATCTGGTCACCATGCGTCGGGTCGAAATCAGTATTTTTTCCATTAAAAGTGTAGCACTTTTTTCCAGTTTATAATTTACGGAGCACCGCAGGGGAAATGTTTTTTTTGTTAATTTTACCACGAAATAACAATTCGTTCCTTCAATTTATAAATTCGTTCCCTCGAATTAACAATTCGTTCCCACGAAATGACAATTCCGCGTTCCCTCAATTTAGCAATTTCATTCTCTCGAAATAAGTATTCGTTCCCACGATATAACAATTAGTTCCCACGAATTAACAATTCGTTCCCGTGGGAACGAATTGTTATTTCGTGGGAACGAATTGTTAAATTGAGGGAACGAATTGTTATTTCGTGGGAACGAATTAATAAAAAAAAGAATTCTATGTCCCCTGCGGGGCTCCGTAATAGTCTATTAAATACATACAAGTAATGTTTACTCGACAGTCACACGTTAAATATAAGGCGCTCACTATTCGGCAAACACGGAACCGTTCAACGTTTAGTACAATAGTTTCCAAATAATAGTGTACGGTCATCATCGTATCTCATATACGTCACAGGTTAAAGACTCGGACCTAGGACCCAATACTTGGCTCATTTGGAAAACGTTACCCCACCCACCCATGTCCATACACTATACCTGTAAAGGCTGCAATGTATAGTGTATGGAAATGGGTATAAAGGCTGTAAGGTACAATGTATATAAATGTGTGGGTGGGGTAACGTTTTCCAAATGAGCCAAGTATTGGGTCCTTGGTCCGAGTCTTCCACCTGTGATATACGTTACATATATGTTATACACAAGTTGTCAGTTTACTCTCACTCTGAGTTTAGACAGATACTACTATTTGAGCTGAGCCTGTAAACTTGAAATCAAATGACAAATATTTACACTATCCTTAAAGGTACATGCCCACTCAGTAGGCTCAAAATGTTCTGTATGGGAATTAAATAAATGTATAATTATGTCACTATTCCACCAGTTCTAATAATTACGAGTGCCCGCTATACCGATATAATCATTTAGTAATATTTATATTACTGATAGTGAGTGACGCGCGGTGGTATCAGGATAGTTTCATATGCAAATGAGGCATGGTATTTTTTTTAATTATTTATACTAATTACTCCATACACTTTAAAAAGACCAAGTGTGTGTCTTACTCCAGTAAGCGCAACTGCCCACGGTTCTATTCCTTAATAACATGGCATTATATTTATCAGGTAATTATACAATAGTTAAATAAATGTTGTACTTGCTCATTCTATAGCATATATTAATTGTTTTATTTTCAAATAATGCATAATTGCCTATGTACACTACATCATTACACTGACGTCATTCGGTAACGTCATTTGACGTCGTTCGACCAAACCGACATCAGAGAAAGTGGCTTTCTAATTGACCGTGATACACTGTATCAGCTTCAATATCTGATAAAACAATGGGTTATTGGTCAGCGTAAATGTGGTCAATGTACAGTTTGGTACCTTATAATTCCAGCACAAACATATTTACACAATTCCCTAACATTTGATTGGTCAGTAGCAAGTCTCTGTCCAAAATTTATATCCCAGTAAACTCCCATGCCGAACTACTTTCCTTAACCGTGAGGCGCAGTTAAAATAATTCTTAAGAAAACGGAAAATAAACACATTTTCTTGATGAATTTATTTCAAATGCTGGAATTATAAGGAATGAATGGCCTTTTTGTGGAATTTATCGGGGATATAAACTTGAAAAAGTCGCGAGAATACTGGACGAGGCCTTCCGGCCTTCGTCCAGTATTCCCGCGACTTTTCCAAGTTTATATCCCGATAAATTCCACAAAAAGGCCATTCATTCCTATAATAAATGAGACACGCCATGTCATTTTGTACCTAAGAACAAGTGCGATTTTTCATGAAATATGTTTACAAAAACTGTGATATTTTCAGTAAATGACGACGCCGAAAGATGACGAAATTTCCGTAGCAAATGCGGAATTAAATTCCGCATTTGATATGAAACGTTCGTCAACTTTCGACGTCAATTATGGAAACTATCGTAAATTTTGTAAACATATTTTCATGGAAAATCGCACATGTTCTTACGGACAAAAGCACATGGGTTGTCTCAAATATAAATATCAGACACCAGCTCATACTGAAATATCGCATACATACCGCGTCACTTGGTGACCAGCAATATTTCGAGACTTTATCAGCATTGCCCTTTTTGGCAGCAATAGGGGACGCCACCAGCACTATTTACATGTTAAGGAAGAACAGGTCCTGATTGATAAATACGTATCTATATAATGGTTGAATGGCACAAACTTCCATAACAACGAGCTGGAACCAATCACATGGAAATGACCGGCGTATAAATACTGCTTTAGAAATACTAGTATACCGCGAAGTACAGTTGTACGGAACCCCGCAGTGGACGTATAATTATTCTTTTATTAATTCATTCGCACGAAATAACAATTCGTTCCCTCAATTTAATAATTCGTTCCGACGAATTTACAATTCGTTCCCACGAATTAACAATTCGTTCCCTCAATTCAACAATTCGTTCCAACGAAATAACAATTCGTTTTTCGTCGGAACAGCATTGTTATATCGTGGGAACTAATTGTTAATTGTTAAATTGAGGGAACGAATTATTATTTCGTGGGAACGAATTGTCAATTCGAGGGAACGAATTGCTATTTCATGGGAACGAATTGTTAATTCGAGGGAACGAATTGTTATTTCGTGGGAACGAATTAATAAAAACAAAATATCCATGTCCCCTGTGGGGCTCCGTACAGTTGAACCCCTCTAAACCGAACACAAATAAAATATAGTTCTACTTAATTGTAATCGGGTTCCTTGCATTTAGCTCCGATGAAAATGTCTGTTCGTGATCGGAAAGCACCCACGCATGTCTTGGAGTAGTTGTCTGTCTGTTTTACAGTATAACCTCTCTAAACCGAACATCCTGGGGACCTCCCAGGGTGTCCGGTTTAGAGAAGTTTCACTGTATGTACACGTAAATAGAATACATAGAGAATATTCATATTTTTGCAACGAATATGACATATATGTTCATCGAATGGTGTGAAATGTCCATATTTCACACCACTCGATGAACATATATGTCATATTCATTGCAAAAATATGAATATTCTATTTATTATATACCGCTCCATGGAATTTAGAAGTTTTTTAGACTGTATACGGTAATGAATGTGTATTTTCAGCCTATTTGCAGATGCGCGTTATGAATATAGATAGCGGAAGTAGTCGTATTTTCACCGGAAGTTGTTTATTTCATCGATGAGAACATATGACTTTTATTTACATCGTATAACTATGTATTTCATGGGTAGGTATATAATACATTTGTATATTTTTCCCTGAACGTTTCGCAGAATGGTCCTATTCATATAAGGATACTAATGAGTAGAAATATAGCATCAAGCACACACAAGACAACCCTGTAAACCCGCATCCTGTGTGTATTTCCTGGCATGGTGTCGGCTATCTTATAAGACATCACAGTTTGTAGAATACAATATACAAATCCGACACCAAACGCCATTAACGCGCCGATGAGATGAACAACGATCACCGACGATTCCTGCAGTAGGAAAAGTGAAAGATAAAACGGTTGTATACTGAAACAATTTAAAAACACAGCAATGATATAGATACGGAGAACCGCAGATTTTTTTTATTAATTCGTTCCCACGAAATAACAATTCCTTCCTTCAATTTAACAATTCGTTCCCGGCCTCGAATTAACAATTCGTTCCCACGATATAGCAATTCGTTCCCTCGAATCAACAATTCGTTCCCACGAAATGACAATTCGTTCCCTCAATTTAACAATTCGTTTCAGCGGATTCTTTTTTCATTAATTCGTTTCCACGATATAACAATTCGTTCCCACGAATTAACAATTCGTTCCAGTTGGAACGAATTGTTATTCGTGGGGACGAATTGTTAAATTGAGGGAACGAATTGTTATTTCGTGGGAACGAATTGTTATTTCGTAGGAACGAATTGTTATTTCGTGGGAACGAATTGTTAAATTGAGGGAACGAATTGTTATTTCCTAGGAACGAATTGTTATTTCGTGGGAACGAATTAATAAAATAAAAACAATTCTACGTCTCCTGCGGGCCTCCGTAGATAGACATATTTTTGGACATGATTATCCATGTGACCGCATTGTACCACGCCCGCTTTGAGGTATCGATACCAGGACATTTTGATAAATCATGAATTTCCGTTTATCCTCATAATAAAATGTTTTTGCATGTACTGGGTGAATAAATAACACGTTTACCTCTTTGTTGAGTTGCCAAATCATTTCAGTATATATGAGACACGCCATGTGGCGTTGCTCCTAAGTACATGTGCGATTTTTCATGAAATATATTTTCAAATGTAAAATAGTTTCCGTAAGCGAAAGCGGATGAAATTTTCATAGCAAATGCGGAATATAATTCCGCAGTTGCTATATACAAGTTTCGTCATCTTACAACGTCATTTACAGAAAATATCGCAGTTTCTGTAAATATATTTCATGAAAAAATCGCACATGTTTTTATTTGCACAATCACAGGGCGTGCCTGTGACTGGAGAAATGGGGCTTATGGGATTTGTGACCATTGTAGATCCTGGTCAAATAGCAAACTTCTGTATATGTAGCATACTACCTATACTCTATATTCATTGTTAGTAGCATGTCGGGTGTATAATTTACGGCGAACAGTGTAGAGCACAGCCTGATCTGGATCTACAATGTATGCAAACCCCATTAAGCCCCATTTCTCCAATCACAACCACACATATGGTGGCTGATATATGCCATTTCACATCTTTTCGCCCTGACAAAGCGACAAATTGAATGACGAATTGAATGCGACAACTGGAAAACCACCACAAATAAAGATTGTTTGGCGAGTTGTCGGGTGGGGGGGGGGGGGGAGAGGGGGGGGGGGGGGGGGGGGGGGGGAGGGTATGGCGACACAGCGGTACTTTCCCCCTACGCTTCGTCGCCCCATTTTGGCGCATTTCTAGTTTTCGTATTATCGTGCTTGCGCCATTTCGCCGCACAACTCGTAAAGCCAAAACACGAGAATGCGACAGACTAAAAAAAGCCGACAAGATGACAACCCGACATAGCCCCGAATCAATGCATCTATGCGACTTTGCAGGCCGACAAGACGACAAAGCGAAAAGTCGACAACTGAAAAATTACAAAATAACGGGCGAAAGAAAAAAACTTTTTCCCAGCGCATTTTGGTGTATTTTTGACTTGTCGCATTGTCAATTTCGATATTTCCCCCCGAAAATACGACAATGCAACAAGACGAAAAAGCCAAAACCCGACTATGGGAAAACGCGAAAAGAAGGACGATGCGAAAAGCCGAAAACAGGACAATGATGATGAGGTTTAGATGCTACAACACAGAAACAATGTACCATCACAGACCGAATAGTCCATGTCAACTAAAATTCACCCGTTATTTTCAAAATCTAACTTTTCCTTTAGTTACATTATTTCCAAGCAACGTAGGTAGGTTTCGGAGTCACTTTCCAAAATGTTTCGTTGTTCAAGCCCCACAGTCTTTCCCCAGCTCCATTTTGCACCATAAATTCCATATATGAAAATTGTTTTTCCTCATTAAAATCAATATTTGAAGGACTTTCATCAAAAATTATTTTTTTGGGGATTGCGACATTTTTGTTATTGATGAACAAGTACTTCTTAATAGTTTTAGATTTAGCGTGTTTTGTAAGGAAAAGTTTGTCGGCAGCAAAACGTGGAACAGACAGTAGAGATGTACAGTCCCCAATAAGATATACACAGGACAACATGAATGCGTCAAAGCAATAAATGGCTTTATGTGGCTCTAACTGGGGAAATAGATCGTATCGGCTTTGCGAGCAGTGTATATCCAGATCAGCCTGTACATCCACACAGTCTGATCAGGATCTGCACTGTTCGCCATTTCATCACCTGACATGCTTCAAACAAGCAACATAGACTGTTATCAGGTCACCGGAGTGTGCCATTTCAGCAGGAGCTACACTGGTTAGAAGTCCCATAAGCCCCATTTCGTTAGTTACAGCCACATATGTGGCTGTGACTGGAGAAATGTGGCTTATGGGATGTATGGCAAATGTAGCCCAAGATCAAATAACACATTCCTGTAGACCGATAACGATCTAAAGTATTTGTCAGAAGCAAGACGGGTCTTCCACTTACGGAATGGCGAACAGTGCAGACCCTGATCAGGCTGCGCGGATGCGCAGGCTGATCTGGGGCTACATTGGTCTCGCATAACCCATAAACACATTTTCTCCAGTCACTGCCACATATATCTTTGTTACAACGTGTAACTTCTCCACCAATTTGATTAAACAAACAGCAGATCCCGAAATAATGTACTAACATCATATATTCTAGAGTACCTACCTGAAAGTTTCCCACTACGCTCATACCAAAACTGGCAATGAGACCAATAATAAACGCCGCTGTATTTAGATTGAGGAGTCCACGACGGCTGGGCTCCATTCCATACAGTAACGTCACGTGACGGTATCTGACGTACACTATCATACCGCCTGGGAAAAAAGAAATGGAATGAATGAAATGGTACTGAACGGCCCATCAACACAAACGAGTATCACTTCTCGCCAAGAAAAGGAGATATTGACGTTACAAACATATATTTGAACATGTGCGATTGTTCATGAAAACTGTTACAGAAACTGTGATAGTTTATGTAAATGACGTCTAAATTTGTCAACGTTCGACGTCATTAATGGAAAAGTTTGTAAAACTTGTTCGTGAGATATCTCACAATCATGTTCCTAAGTAAAACATCACATGCCTTGTCCTATTTATTGCACAAAATGGTATACTCCCCCATAGATGTGTCTGGTATAATGCATTGTATTAACATCATAATGCAGTAGACTAAATGTAATACATAGAGGATATTCATATTTTTGCAAACGAATATGACATATATGTTCATCTCGTGGTGTGAAATGTCCATATTTCACGAGTGCCTAACGATATTCATATTTTTGCAACGAATATGACATATATGTTCATCGAGTGGTGTGAAATATGGACATTTCACACTACGAGATGAACATATATGTCATATTCGTTGCAAAAATATGAATATTCTATTTATTATATACCGCTCCATGGAAATTAGAAGTTTCTTTAGACTGTATACGGTAATGAATGTGTATTTGCAGCCTATTTGCAGTCCGGCACTACAGATGCGCGTTATGAATATAGATAGCGGAAGTAGTCGTATTTTCACCGGAAGTTGTTTATTTCATCGATGAGAACATATGACTTTTATTTACATCGTATAACTATGTATTTCATAGGTAGGTATCTAATAAATATTATTATTAAATGAGATACCCACAGAAAACACGTTTAGCTAGGTTATCTGATCATTTTGGCGGCCATTTTGAAAATATAATTATGGTATTGTATACCTGGCTATGTATATATTATCAAATGATTTGATTTGTCTATCGAACTGGTATGGATACATGTAATATGTACATGAAATGGTTTTAATAACAACTTCATAGAGTAAAGTATAAAACAAAACAAGAATATTTTGGCGGCCATTTTGACTTTTCGGACAATTGTGGAAGGATATTGCATCACTAGGTCCTGTATTTTCCATTTATTTGTGAGGAAAAGCAATGTATATGTATTTCAACTTCATGAATGTCTGTAATCGTTTGTAACAACACACGATTCTCCAAAAAAAATGCTGCAAAAAGCCTATTTCGGGAGCAATTTTAAAATATATTGCCATTTGCTGATGTAATTAAATGCAAGATGTATTTTAAACCATTTTACATTCAAGTTGTGACTAAATTATAGCAAGTTACCCGGTTTTTGTATATTGATCAGACTGAATGTTAACAGTCCTTAGTAAAACAATATAATACTGTTCGGCGGCCATCTTTAAAAATGGAGGTCATTTGTTTATCCAGCGGCCTTTTGAACGCAGACATCCAGCTTTGATAGACAATATGCTACTAAATCCCAACATCATATTAACCAAAATTCCCACATGGCTGGGTGTGGTTATTGTTGGCTCAAGGTCTAGATGTTCGGTACATGTGAAATGCGTGCTATTTAATTGTGCTTATGAATAAATGAAGTCATGTACGATCCTTTTTGTATCTTATTACGAGGACATGAAAACCGAACTTGATCAGGATATATTCTGTTCGAAAATGTATTATTTGTGACGCATCTGCTATCTTAAGTTACAATGACTAGCATGCATGGAACTATGGCAATACGGCCGATATGGTGATTAGTCTGCTTAGTTGAAGACCCTGTGTCTCAGGCAAGTTCCTCGTGTTTTGTAAGTCCATGTACATGGAACGCCAAATCTACATAAACTCAAATAAGTAATGCTAGTTCTAAATAGTTAACACTGGCTCTAAATATGGAATGCTAGCTATAATTATTTAATGCTAGCTCTAAATATTTACAGGTAGCAATAAATGTTTGAGTTCATGTAGATTTGGTATTCCATACATGTGCCATGGTAGCAAATCTTCAATCACGTGTCGACGGTACATACTGTAATCAGGGATTCCGCTGGGGAAAATAAACAAGAGGGCCATGATGGCCCTAATTCGCTCACCTGACTCCATGAACACCAGAGGAGAATGTGACATTGAGTTGACGTGTGTTTTAAAGAAATTGTGCTATTTTTAGATGGCTGTCATCTTGGATTAAGCAATGACTCATTTTACTAAATCTGAAATGCTTCACCCAAGGATCTTAACTTACCATGAAGTTTGGCCAGCATCGGCCATGTGGTTCCTGAGAAAAATACGTTCAAAATCTCGAATAAATGGACCTTTTGGAGGCCATCATGGATGACATAATCATCCCATTCCGACAAATATTGCACCAGAGCAATTGCCTCATTGATACCTTCAATTTGATATATGACATGAGCATATTTGGTAACAAATAATATTGACCCCACGGGCCACGCCCATTTTTGACCCCGGGGTCACCATTTTAACACCTGTGAAAGATCATTCTACGTCGATCATTCCTACCAAGTTTCGTCGAAATCCGGCTGGCGGTTCATGAGAAAAAGATTTTTTTAAGAATTTGTGCTATTTTTAGACGGTGGCCATCTTGGATTAGCGACGACCTCCGTTTAAACATGTCTGAAAAGGCTTCACACATGGACCATAACTGTGAAGTTTGGCCACCATGGGCCAAGCGGTTTGTGTGAAGAAGAATTTTGAAATCTCTAATAAAAGAACGACCTTTTGACCTTTCGGTGGCCATCTTGGATGACATGACCATCCAATTTCGACAAAAAATGTACCAGAGCGATCGCCTCTTTGATACCTTCGATTTTATATAGACATGACCATATTCGGTCAAAAATAAAATTTGACCCCACGGGCCACGCCCATTTTTGACCCCGGGGTCACCATTTTAACAACTTTGAAAGAGCATTGTACATCGATCTTTCCTACCAATTTTCGTTGACATCCGGCTGGCGGTTCATGAGAAGAAGATTTTTTAAGAATTTATGCTATTTTTAGACGGCGGCCATCTTGGATTATATATATAGCGATGACCTCCATTTTAACATATTTGAAAAAGCTTCACCCATGGACCTTAACATTTAAGTTTGGCTACCATGGTCCAAGAGGTTCATGTGAAGAAGAATTTTGAAATCTATAATAAAACAACGACCTTTTGACCTTTCGGCGGCCATCTTGGATGACATAACCATCCAATTTCGACAAAAAATGCACCAGAGTGATCACCTCGTTGATACCTTCGATTTGATATATGAAATTACCATATTCGGTAAAAAATAAAATTTGACCTCTATTTGACCCCACGGGCCACGCCCATTTTTGACCCCGGGATCACCATTTTAACAACTTTGAAATAGCAGTGTACATCGATCATTCCAACCAAGTTTTGTCGAAAACCGGTTGGCGGTTCTTGAGAAGAAGATTTTTGAAGAATTTGTGCTATTTTTAGACGGTGGCCATCTTGGATTACGTAATGACGTCATTTTAACAATTTTTTTAGATCCCCCTACCTAAGGACCATGACCATGAAGTTTGGTGACTATAGGCCCAATGGTTACCGAGAAGACGTTTGAAAATGTTCACGGACGACGGACGCCGGATGGACGACGGACACATTGCGGTAACAATAGCTCACCTGAGCTGCTTCGCTTCGAAAAAAAATTGTTTGATTTTTTTTCGAAAATTATAATTTTTTATCGCCAATTATTTATTTTTATCGCCAATTGCGAAAGTGGCGATCGCCAGCGGAATCCCTGCTAATAAATGGAAGCAACTTACATACGACTGCCGCAATATTTAGAAGTTGTCCGAATACGCAACTTTCTGGCGGGAATGTACCGGTGTCGCTGTAATGGTAAGCAGACAATACTCATCCAGTTATCATGTGCAAGGATGTATAGTTATACTATAGGAAACCAGCAAGTCAAGAGAAACAAAATGTCCGTGAATACAAACAAAAATCGCCTATATACAGTGGGGTCAGCGTGTAAGTGCACACACGAACGAACACGACAGGTTGGTTCCAACCTGTCGGGTTCGTTCGTGTGTGCACTTACACGCTGACCCCACTGTATATCGATTATTAATATGTAATAGGCATTTTGATTCGATTGTTGTCATGGCAACTTTTATGTCTCTGACTGTCTAGGCACACTTAGGATTGTTTATATATTTTACCACCCTTGCCACGCTTTATCCACATGTGGTATTATATTCGATGGCATTGATTGAACACTAACAGTGTCTACTTCAAATGTATGATGTGGGCACCGTCGGTTAAAGTTGTAAAAGTCCACATCCGTCTGCCTGTTGTGACCGGTTGGTTGGTGCCTGCCATACGCCATCGAATTACGTACATGTACATTCGAAATCACAGGTGTTTCAAGCGTGTCTTGGATGGTCAATTAGTGTTTGTATATACATGCAACACATTTCTAAACTGTATACAAAATAATTCAAATGCGCCCGCATCTTAAGATTATTTAATTTAAAAGTATTCTTTATAGGAATTAAATAAGTGTATAATTGTGTCACAATTCCACCAGTTCTAAAATTACGAGTGCCCGCTATACAGATATAATCATTTAGTAATATTTACTCGCGGTGGTATCGGGCTATTTTCATATGCAAATGAGGCATGATATTTCAATTATGTATACTAATTAAATGTGTCACCTGAAACAATAATATTATCGACCGATTATAAAGTATGATCATTGCACACATCAACAAAATAAATACAGAGAATAAATAATAATGTCCGTTAACATTTTAAGGAAATACGGTTATCGCCCCAGATATCAGTGTGGAAATTTACGTCTGATATACAATGTATAATAATGCCAATCAATACGTGAGGTAATGGTGAATGAATGTTAATTTTGACAGAAAATGTCTCTGATAAAGAACATTTTGTGCCTACTGGGTGGGCATGTACCTTTAAGATATATATGGTTATACACCAGGCGCATTTTACTTGTTTTGTATAATGTTTAGAAAGGTGTTTTATGTATGTACAACAATAATTAACCATCCAAGACACTATTGTGTTCGCAAGGTAATTGATCCTACTTGCATATATATGCACAGAGGCACAGGTCTCCAACATTTACACATTCACAACGAAATGCTATCCAATTTTATATATTTTAGCGTCTCTGTCCATCGGTGACGCCGCCTTCTTCCTACTCTTTCTTTCCAGTTCGCTTCTCGCCATTTCTACTTGCTGCTGCGCCGGGTACACTAGGGAGATTGCGGGCGTCTTAACGTCTGTCCCTCCTCCTCCACTTTGTGAGTCTTCCGTATCCATGCGTTCGTCTTCTTCCAGTGCCGGCGCTTCGTAACATTTCAAGATGCGATCGAACAAGTACTTCCTCTTACTGATGGCGGACTTTCAGGCTTCCTCATCCTCTAAATCTTCGTAGATCGGAAACAGGTTTGTTTATAGTCGTATAGACGGTTTCTTTACGCAGCGCGTTAAACCATAACATTTTGTTCACGAAACTGTTCATCAGCGCATTTCTGTATCTGTCTTTCATTTGTTCATATACGTGCTCACGGGCATCGGACTGATCGCCAGGACTCTGCGTCTATTTTTCAACCCGCTCCTCAAACTCTGGTTGACATTGTTCGAACGCCTCTTCCACGAGTAAATTCCAGGAATCATCCTCCTCCTCCTCATAGGATTCACTCGAACTTCCTTCATCCGATTCGTTATCCGAAAAAATTGATGACGTCACTGGGGTCACTGAGGTCATGCTCATGCTTGCCTTGGACCTTGTGCTCCCACCCTCTATACTACTCCTACTAGTACGGGGTACATGTACATTAGCCCGTCCGTCAGTCATATTGGCTAGACAGGAAAATGTTCTTCCCGCTTTCTAAGATGTAAATTTAATTCCGACAGTTGGGGAATGGACAGTCGATTTTTAATTTGTTTAAAAAAGCCCGGGCGTGTCCGACTACCCTCTAGACACCATCGAACGCTGAAATCATTGATATGTGCAGCCATAGGCCTATCCAAATTATGGTCATTCATTTCTACAGAAAAAAATGCATCTGTTTCAATCACCGATACGATGTGCATATAATTTACAATTTCCAACACCAGGAATGCCGTTTAGTTTTTTACGTCACAATTAACTGTAAATGACGTAAATTATATTCTGACCTACATTCTGAAATAATTACAATGTATCTTTCTGACGACACGTGCAGATGAATATATTATGGCGATGGTGGCAAATTTAGAAGCCACAGGTCGGCTAATTATATATTTAAAATCGATAGTTGTGCGTTTGTTTTGTTCACTACATGTACATATCATAGTTTTATTCTGATCAATGTTTGATAGTATGCATACTAGCACTTGTAGATACATTTAGTGTAACGTATCAGCAAATACAGTTTACAGCACGCACCCTCAATGAGTCTATGATCACTCATTTCTACTGTGCAGCTGTAGGCTGTTGAGTTGCATTGTACAAACGTCGCCGTTTACAATAACGTCATTTTCTCGATGACGTTACGTTTTTTTCAGTGCGTGATTCACATGGTGCTACAAAAAGTGAGATAAAACAAAAAGCTATTAAACATAATTGCATTTTCCTTTCAGAACATTTTTTTGAAAGGTGTCCGCATCAGAAAATGTACAAAGGTGAAATTCAAGAACGTTGTCGTTAAGGCTGGTTTTCTCAGAGCGCGGCCCACATATAATTATGACTTATTATTGAGACACGTTATGTGATTTTGTACCTAAGATCATGTTCGATATATAAATATTTACAAGATTTACGATGTTTTCCGTAAATGACATCGAAGTTTCATAGCATGTCGCCATCTTTCGACGTCATTTACAGAAAATATCACAGTTTCTGTAAATATATTTCATTTAAAATCGCACATATTCTTACGTTCAAAATCACATGGCGTGTCTCATATAAGGTTAACAAATATGTTAATTTTAAATTGCATACGTGCTGCATAACTGTCTAATAGAAAGGTTGAGGAGGTGTATACATTTCCAACCTTAAAATGTTCAATGAATGAATGAATGAATGGATGAATGAGAATGAGAATGAGAATGAGAATGAGAATGAGAATGAGAATGAGAATGAGAATGAGGAATGAGGGAATGAGGAATGAGGAATGAGGAATGAAGAATGAGAATGAGAACGAGAACGAGAATGGATGAATTAATGGAATGAACTGGAATGAATTGGAATGTAACAAATGAATGAATGAATGAATGAATGAATGAATGAATGAATGAATGAATGAATGAATGAATTAATTAATGAATGAATGAATGAATGAATGAATGAATGAATGAATGAATGAATGAATGAATGAATGAATGAATTAATTAATTAATTAATTAATTAATTAATTAATTAATGAATGAATGAATGAATGAATGAATGAAATGAATGAATGAATGAATTAATTAATTAATTAATTAATTAATTAATTAATTAATTAAAATTAATAAAGAATGAATGAATGAATGAATGAATGAATTAATGAATGAATGAACCACAAATACACGGCCGTTAAAGTAACATATATATATTACCTTATATAGGGGAATCCGGGCTTTACATGGTCGTTGGCAACGGCTATGGAATATCTGTAGTGAATACAAGACGAACACAGTGAAACGAGTACAAGTTGGTGGTTTCATAATGACCCATTGGCCAGTGGTAATTATTAGATGTATGATTACTAATTATACAGTGTATGCTAAGATTCAGATGTCTTAGTTTCGTCTTTCTGTCTGTTCGTTATTAGAACTGACTTTCAGTTTTGCATTGAAGCATTATGCGGTTGCGTCTGGGTCGAATATTAACTTATAGGCCCTGATGCGTTAAAAGTGTTTAATTATATTATGTCTGTTTGTAAGCAAATACATGTACATTAGAAAGCAAATGGCAAATAAACAAATTAAAGTATCTCTTAGGAGATAACTGTATTGAAATTTGTAATTTGGGGAGATACTCACATTAAATCTAAAAAGTATTTAACTATAAGTACTTTGTCATCAATAACAAAAAGTTACCTCCTCCCAAAATGTATACGATGAAATTCCATCAAATGTTAATTAAATAAAACAAAAAACAAAATTCGCAATAAATTCAATATTTGATGGAATTTCATCAAATACTTGTTTTGGGGAAGGGCAACATTTTTGTCATGGATGACAAGGTACTTACATTTAAATATTGTTTATATTTAATGTGCATACTGGCCAACAGTACGTCAGCAGCAACACGTGGAACAGACAGTAGTATACATCAAGGGCGTCGCCAGAGGAGGTTTAATGGGTTCGTACGAAACCCGTTTTTTTTTAGCCAGCAGGATTCTTATTATCGCAATATGCCAACTTTCAGAAATACGCTTCGTAAATTGACCAGAAACTCTTTGCCCAGGTGCTAGTTTTGTCCAAACGTACCCGCATGTAGTTATTTAGCTTCTAGAAATAACAAACTGTCCGGTCTGTGAAGCAACTGAAATATGTAATTAAGGGGCACAGGGGAAACCCCCTGGGCCCCTTACAGATTTCGGTTGCTTCACATCCAAAAGTAGAACCCCCTTTTAAAAAATGCTGTTGACGCCCATGTCCATCTGTATACTTGTACATACGTGATGACGAAGGTGACTGGTAGAAAGATGGCCATAAACACGGGCAGGTAGTGATGCTTGGTTCCCAACATCCTGCCGCTGTATCGCTACTCCACTCTCTCTGTCTGCAACATCATAGCCATGTTCGTATACTCAGGTAGTGTACAGGGGCGGGTCTGGAGTGGGGGTTCCGGGTTTGCAACCTCCTCGTTCAGCCACGGAGTTTACATAGTTCACAGTTTACCACCAGTTGGAGTCGGAATTTAAATGCCGTAAAACACAGGAAAGTACATTTCGAAGAGCTCGAAAATAGGACAACCCCCTAGTTGCAACGATAAGTCTTGCAATTACCCCTCCCCCTCGTTCCTCAAATGCTGGATCCGCCCCTGTTGTACACAGTCGCCTTTGTTAATCTCGCCCACATATCAACGTTTCATAACATCTATTGGCAAAACTTATGTCGTTTTTGCGAAGAATCGATTTCCGTGTCTACCGACACGGAAATCGATTATTCGCAAAAACGACATCTCAACTCCAGCTTGAGCCTGAGCTGTAGCACAAGTGAGTAAGTGAGTGTAGTAAGTAAGCAAACACAATTCTTCATCTACCGCCTTTTCCACGCTTTGCTGCCGACTAACATTTGGCTATTAACTCTTTGCATACTGGGAAACTTGTGGACTCAATTCTAACGAAATTCCAAGACATATTTACAGAGAGAAATAAAACATATACTCCTAATTTGTTTGGCGGATATTTTCACCGCTAGCATGCAAAGAGTTAAACACATTAAATTAAACAAATATTTATTTATAAGTACCTTTTCACCAATAACAATAAAGTGACCCTCCACAATTTGCTTTATTTGATGAAATTCCATAATATATTGATTTTATTGTGAAAAACACACAATTGTATCAAACAAAATATTTGTATCCCCCTAATTGTTACTGTATCTTCAGATACAATTAAGTCAGCGTCCGATGTATGTTACTATTTTCAGGTGTCGCCATTGTATTTATCTATTTTTAGAAGAATTACCTATGGCTGTCGGTCGCCATTTTTTAATACAGGTTTATTCGCCGGAACTCGTGTACTTACTATGTGGTCTATGTCGGCCATATTAGTGTGTACAAGCCATCAGCCAGTTTTACCTCTTGTTGCGTTTGATACATACCACAAATAATATGACATATACATAGCTACAAGTTGGTGCAACATCTTCTACAAATGTTAAACAACAACGTCATATGGGTTGTTTTCATCACACTTATATACAAAGTCTGATTTCTTTGTTTTTTTGTTTTTTTTTGTTGTTTTTTTTGAGAATCCAGTAATGGCTGTGTAACAGGCAGATAAATACACAGTGCTGTCAATATATACCTGCATTAACATACATACTTCGTCAAATACAATGACATGGAAGCAGTCATCTGAATGTATTGTCACTGGTGTCTTACTCCCCTACTATGCGAGTAGATATGGCTTTACACTAACAATAAACTGTGCATCAGATAGAAACATTTACACATTGAAATATATTTTGAAATTGATGGGAGAAATGCTCAGTAGCCCATTTCACCAACATTGCAAAGTATACGTATCTAGCAAAGTATACTTTGAGGGAGAAAATTTCAATTTCAGGATAAATTTAAAAAAATTATTATACTGAATTTATTACATTATCACAGCCAATTTGGCTGTGATAATGTAATAAATTCAGTATAATAAGTCTGCATACTTTTAATCATCACATATATGCAGTCATTAGTTCTATATGATATAATGCATTTCGGAAAAAATAAATGATTACCCCCTCAAAGTATACTGTAATGAAACCATCAGTTCCATTTCAGTAGATTCGGCCATCATGGTCAGACACAAATATTCACTATTTACACAACAGGCTCCAGCATGTCAAATATGCATATATACTTTATTATTAGTACACGGCAGTGTTGTAAAGGATCCTAGCAGATATCTTTCTTGTGTCTGACAATGACTGCCTTAATCGTATTGCTTATTCATTTCTGATGCTGGAAAGTAATGACTCGCACGCTATTTGTTCGTATTGGGTGTACTAGAGACGAGTTTGGGGAGCCGGGTGTTATGATTTTCCACAGAATTCACTGCGTATTTTCGTACCTATTTTCGTGCGAGCAGCCTATTGTAAGGGGTTTCAACCAATAATTTATGTATCCCTACAATAGTCTGATCCATAGCGATCGGCCACATTAGCGCCCGCACCGATTATCTGGTCACTAGTCTAGGGGACATGTTTATTTGTGTGATTTTGATGGCTGTATTTTGTTTCTTTGAGATGGCAGACATTTTTCATTTAGCGTCTCTAGTTACCGAGCGCTGATTGGTTAACGATATATTTGCAGCGGGAAATTTGATTGGGGCTCGCACGGCTGCTGCTCGCATCTCGTCTATATAAAGGAGGCGAGCTGGGCAAATCATTAACTAACTTGTCAGTCGACTGACCCACTCATATTGTCAGTAACCGCTAGTGACCTATTGTCGACTCAGATAACCAGTTAGTTCCCGTCACGCTGAATAACTTAGTACTCTGTTACATAGTAGTATTAGTTAAGTTCATTTGAGCCATCCTGACATGACACGAGGCTAGCTCTTGCATTAATAAATAAGTATGAGTTCAGACGCTCGTTGTTGTTAACTTGAAATCCAGATAGACAGTAATATAAACACTACCGTGCTGCCAACCAGGGCCGGGGTGTTGGTTACTATACTTTGCTAGGTAAGTATACTTTGCAAGTTTGATGAAATCTCCTACAGATATCTGTGTAGTTTTCTGGCCTAATGTTTATAGCACGCTGTTTTCAATTATGTCTATGATGCATTGCACCACATTGTATTACTTACAAAATTGTTGTGTGTGTCAAACGGTCGAAGTTGTGAAACTGTACGATGTGCATACACAGATGGCGGAGATTGGCAACTCGATGTACCATATAGTATACAGTAATACAACAATATGCAACATACATTTATATAAGATTCATATACCACATCATATACCATATCACTCTTTTGAAGCAATTATGATTGAAGACGAGTGTATCTTTCTATGACATAATTCCTTAACCCTTTCAACGCCACAGACCTCTGTCAAAATGTTTGCAAACAGCGGGCTAGTAACGGGATCTCATCAGGATCTGCACCATTTGTGGATATTTTCTTATTCCTAAAAACAATATATCCCTTTCAGATAAATGGAATAGTCTGAAATATAACATGGGAATGCCCATTCCAGTCGCTTAGTAACTTAGGAGTGAAAGTGTTACGTTCTACATAAAGTGTAGGTTTCAGTAAAACTGTATTGCCAAACTTATTGATGTTGCATTTAGTGATTACTGCTCGCCGGTGCAGTATGCAATCTCTCTCTCTCTCTCTCTCTCTCTCTCTCTCTCTCTCTCTCTCGGCGGCGTAAAAAAGGAAGGAACGAAATGTAAGGTTCTTTATGTTCGTCTCTCCGCGGAGTAGAGAGGCAGATACGATATTGAAGTCCAGTCAGAGCTCCAAATAAGGTGTTTATTGACGTATTTTACACAATTATTTTAGCTCAATACGCATTTATTATAAGTGGGAGTACAAAATACGCACAACAATGTGACAATACGCATTGATTTTCAAATTGAGTACTGAAAATACTGTCATAAAGTTGAACTTTTGCAGCTCAAGTAAGTGAATGTTTAAATGTGTTATATGTTTCATCTGTTCCCTATTTAGTAACTGACAGCGCACCTGTAGAAAGTAGTTCGGCGTGGGAGTTTACTGTGATATAAATTTTGGACAGAGACTTGCTACGGGTCAATCAAATGTTAGGGAATTGTGTAAATATTTTTGTGTTGGAATTATTGCTGTTTTTAGCAGCGAGCTTCTCGCAGCTTATGTAACCGGTTCTCAAAATACAGTCCGATATCACGGCGCTATTTTTTCTTGTGGCGCGTATGTATACATCTTGTATCTAGGTCATTGTTAACCACTCGTTTTATGCTATTTTACATTTCACATTTATTAGAATGTATATCTTTGGTACATATCCAACTTTCGCGGCCACCTTACCTGTAGAAAGTCTGCATTAGTAGCGGCGAGTTTTATATGTAATTATATAGGAGACCATTACCATTTCTTACGTAAGTTTTAAACTACACAACCGATTAAAAACGCACAAGTCACATTTTAAACTTCAATTATTGTACTGTATGATGATGTTTCGATCGTGTTTTTGAAATAAAAATATTTTGGTCCTTTTTAGCTTTAAAAATAGTCGGTAGTTTTTATATGATTTATATAGCAAATTGTGATTTTTCTTCTCGATTTTCGTTGGGAAAATTGCAAAATCTCTTTTTATAAGAATAGTGACAAAAAATGCACAGGTATTTTCAATTAGCTCATTCATTTTTCTACCTATTGATATAAAAAATATGTTTCTAAGTTAATAATATTTTGGTCCTTTTTAGATAATAAAAATGACACCATCTGTTTTCATTTTCCAGTTAGCGTATCACGGAGATCTTCGGCAATTTCCGTGATATTCGTTGAAACGGGCACCTGCTTACGGTGCTTAGCGGCGGTGGGACGATTGTATGTTACCCGAGGCATGACCACGTTGTCGGTAAAAGTATTTGTGAACAAACTAACCAAATTAGACTTTGATTTTCACGTACTTTGAAGCTAATAATTGGAGACGAGTGTGTTTGTCACCGAAACATTAATCGCTCATTTTAAACACTGCTGATTATCTAACAAATCACACCATTAATCCGAAACTAACGTCATGGTTGCCAATTAAAAGCAGTTAATTAGTAACTGCCATGCAAACTGCGATTTGTGTTTTTTCAGATGCCGACAAGACTACTCAATTAAGAGACAATTCTTCACACGTCTGTATCTTAATACAGACATACGATCTATGGTAGCAGGCATGGCTTCATCTCTCAGACCACGTTCTAATGTTAGCTACACAATTCTAAATGAAGGAGATTATGTTTTGCCTCGGCAAAAGAAGACGTCCACGATAAGCAAGCCAGTAATTCTTGAGGACACCTACAACGTTGAACGACTAATTTACAGACGAAAAGAAAAGCACGGGAATGTAAGTATAATATTGTTATTTTTTTCTTTTTTTTGCTATGAATATACGCCAATTGCTTGCGTTTCTTACTCATTGTCAATATTGTGCAGTCCAAATACTTTGTGGTTGACATTCATCCGGTCTGATCATACTTTAATCTGTACACTAGTAGTACAGACTGTGACAAATTATAGAATATTGAGTCCCAGTACAGACTAAATAACGTACAGTACAAGCCCTGATCAGATTGTACTGGGACACAGTATTGTATAATTTGTCCCAGGATCCTGCTACCGCCCCACTCGCGGCTGTGTAAGTAGTCAAGACTTCACAGCGAACAGTGCAAACCCTGATCAGACTCGTGTGCATGTACATTACAGTGATTACAAAACATATATATCCTATCGGTACTCCTTTAAATAATATTTGTATATTTTAAATGTTATACCTCAAGATAAACCTCAAAATAAACTGGATTAGTTTTTACTCATATTCATGCGCAATCGAGAGAACTTAACCCTTACTACGCTGAATTAAATGTTGTCGTCTGTTGGAAATGTTTTATTTTCATTTTTGCTTTAATTCTTAACAAAAAACTGGTTTTGACAGCACATGAGAATCGTCTCCACTGGAGACGATTCTCATGTGTTGTCAAAACCAGGTTTTTGTCGATAAATATTGAAAATAAAACATTTCCAGCAGACGACAACATCTAATCCAGTTTATCTTCAGGCAAATCAGCGTCCAATTTTTGGCCTGTGTACAGCCTTGTATATTGTCAGCTAAAAAAATCAATATTACGCTTCTCCAAATGGGGACAGGTGCACGAGAAAACGTGCCCTGTTTGCAAATCCCACATAAAATATGTTTACCTAATAATGTTTTATTTCAACGTTAAAATTAAAATCCTTGGGATACCATCGATGTTGTTAGTCATTTATCCATATATATGTTGATGAAATTGAAACATTTCAAACACCGACCAGTATTAGTTAACTGATGGGTGAGTTAGTTAACATGCCAACCATGTTGGTTTTCATGTGCATGCGCTACTTGTTGTTTTGACTGGCTATGTTGGCCACTGGTAAATAAAAGGGAACTTACAACTTTTGGAATTGACTTGTTTGGTATACGTATGTGTCATGTTACTGGGAAAATGGGGCTTATGGTATTTGTGACCATTGTAGATCCTCATCAAATAGCACGATCATGTAGTCTAATAACGCTTGTTAGAAGTCCCGTTTCTCCAAGTAGTATAGGAGAGTCACAATGATACAAGTTTATATGGAAGCCACCCACCAAGGGTGGTGGCTCCCACACGCAACTTGTTATCATTGTGACCCTCCTATACTACTTGGATTTTCCCCCACTATTTCCATGCCGCGGGGGATATTCTAGTATCCCATTTAACAAAGTTGTTTAATGTGTTGCTAGATTCGGGATGTTTTCCGGAGGAATGGACGGCTGGAATAATAATTCCACTTTAGTTTCAAGAAAGGTGATGAAAATGACGTGCACAACTACAGAGGGATTACTCTTGTGAGTTGCTTCTCGAAACTATTTACTGTTGTGTTAAATACAAGACTAAGTACTTGGTGTGAAAAGAATAGTGCTATTTCTGACTCTCTATTCTGATTCCGCAAAAGCTATTCAACGGTGGATGCGATATACGCCCTTCGATGTGTTATCGAAAAATATTTAACTCAAAATAACAAACTATTTTGTGCTTTCATTGACTTGAAGAAGGCCTTCGATTCTGTTTACAGGAATGCTCTGTGGTTCAAACTTTACAAATGGCAACAAACCTAAATATGATTCGCGTAATTTGCACTCATGTAAAGTCATGTGTTAGGCATTGTGACGCACATTCAGAACTTTTTGACATATCACTCGGCCTCAGACAAGGAGAGATAATGTCTCCATTGTTATTTTCATTATTTTTGGAGGACTTGCAGCTATATTTAGAACACAATGGAAGCAACGGACTTATGTTACATGATATCACACTTGTGTTATTACTATATGCAGACGATATGGTCATACTTGGTGAAACTCGCGAGGATCTGCAGCAAAGTCTTGACAATGTATATATGTACTGTCAAAAGTGGGGCCTTGAAGTAATGTCCAAAAAACAAAGATAATGGGTTTCGGTAAACGTGGTAGATTAAAGCCGGAGGACGTGCTAGAGTACAACGGGATACAGCTGGATATCGTTAGTGACTTTAATTACTTAGGTGTAGTGTTTAATTACATTGTATCGTTTGAATTGAACCAACACACACTAGCTGGCAAAGGGCTAAAAGCCATAGGAGTGTTACTACAAAACCTTAAAAAACATGACCTTAAACCTAAAACAATGTGTCAACTATTTCATGCGTTTGTGTCATCGACGATATACTATGGCATAATAAACTATGCATGTGAAGTATGGGGTGTTACTAAGTCAAAGGAATTGGAAAGGATACATCTGAAGTTTGTAAAGCTGTTCTGGGTGTAAAATTGTCCACTAGCAACGCGGCAGTGTACGGTGAACAGTATCAAGTTTAGGCATCAAGTGTTAAATGCCAACTTTAATGTTCGAAAATGAACATTATGTATTTATTGATTCTTAAGCGGTAAAAAACATATAGGGTCGTCGGGTTGCCCACACCACAATACATTGTAACGTTAGGCCTATCATCGTTTCAGAACATCTACTGGCAACATAAACTCGCAATCAAGCTGCTTGATTTCAAGCAGAATATTCAAGTATTTTGAAATGTAGTTGCGAACGGTAACTCTTGCAATTACTCCCGTACCGTCCGTAGCTACGGACAGTACAGGAGTAGATTGCAAGAGTTACCTTCGCAACTATTAGAAATTAAGCAATTGAAAGTATTGACAATATTAGCGCAGGCGGTAGTGTAACAAGGAACACAGGTGGAAGACTCGGACCTGTGACACAAACAAATGCCCATTACAAACAAATACATTACCCCGCCCACTTGGTCTCGTATAGTACTATATTCTATAATATAAGATAGTACTGTATGAGACTAAGTGTGTGGGGTAATGTAATTTTAGCAATGGGCATTTTTTTTGTGTCATATGTAAGAGTCTTCTACCTGTGACAGCAAGGAAGTGAGAACATATCCGTAGTGGGAGACATATATTGGTTGTGTCACTGTGTCTACCCTTGACACAGTTTGACGCAATATACCCGTGTTCGCCAGCTCGTGAGACATAGCGTGTGTATTACTTAATTACGTGTAAAACAGTGTGCATACAGTTATGTCACTGATCTTTAAAATTGTCACATTAACGTGCAATCAGACACCACATTATTTGTTTTGTAAATGTCGGTTTCTCATACGTCTGCTCTATTGTATGTCTATCAGGTTTGAGCCTATATTTTATTTCGTTAGCAAATGTTCATTTAAGACGAGAAAGCATTTTACCAGTAGCCTATTTCACCAACATTGCAAAGTATACTTATCTAGCAAAGTATACTTTGAGTGAGAAATCATTTATTTTCCCCGAAATGCATTAAGTCATACAGAACTAATGACTGCATATATTTGATGATTAAACGTATGCAGAATTATTATACTGAATGTATTACACCAAAATGGCTGTGATAATGTAATAAATTCAGTATAATAAAAATTAATAAATTTATCCTTAAATTGAAAATTTCTCCCTCAAAGTATACTTTGCTAGATAAGTATAATTTGCAATGTTGGTGAAATAGGCTACAGACTGTGCAAAAGCACAGGCTGGTCTGTATCTGCATTGACTGGAAAACCCACTCGCCTCTTTTCTCCATTCACGGCCACATATGCGCTGCATAATGCTACAAAGTATCATGCTGTGTGTGAAAATAGATATATCAACAACACATACCGTAAAATTAAGCACACGTTGCGTGGTTCATTCCATGTTATCCGTAGTAATGGTGCAATAATCCAAGTTGTGGTGAAAATGATAAAAATCCAACATACATTAGAAACCGGAGTACACTTAGATCATCATGTACAACTCAGTCACGATGATGTTCTCAACTCAGTATAGACATAATTTGAAATATATATTATAATACGATATAAAGAACAGTGTATACCCGGACAAGCCTCGCAATCGTAAATCGTTCACAAACGTGCAGGCTGATTTTATAATGTATATAATACGTTGGTTACCAAGAACATGTAGTGCGTTTCCGTGTCTTAATGTTAGCTGAAGAACAAACACATTGTATATCTCTACTTGACGCGCGCTCACATGACCACAGTTCGTTCGGAGTCGCCGCACTTCTCGAGTCTCCTATACTTCCGAGAATTTAACTGAACTGCAATAATTTCCAAACACATATTATGAAATCTTCACATTTCTATTTGAAAATTGATTTCGTGAATTATAACTACGTCACGTGTTGTAAATCACTCCGCAATCATGGCGTATGTGCGTAACAAGGATGGTTGATTCGTGTCGTTGTTATGTTTACATTATGATTGCACTGTTTATATAGCGAGCATAATAAATGATTGTAGAAAACATATTTAAGCACGTGCATACGGTTTTATACTAGAACTTCGTTGTCGATATCTATGTTACTAACGTACGATGGGGTCAGTGGAAGAAGGGGGCTAAGTCCTTTATGGACTTAGCCCCCTTCTTCCGCTGACCTTTTTAAATATGTCACATGATCCTGTATACAGAGCCCCGTTGCGATATGGAATGTATGTTATTTGTTCCCATAAAGTTATATTTCGTTCCCACTAATTATATATTCGTTCCCACAACTTAATGAAGTTTGTTCCCACGATTTCATACTTCTTTCTAACAAAATAACTCGTCGTTCCCAAAATTAGTATTTCGTTCCCATGAAATAAAACTATGTTTCCATGATTTAATATCCGATCACATGACGTATTGCAAATATCATTATGTTCCCACTATTCCGTTTTTCGTTCCCACAAATCGTTCCCACGGAAAAGTATTTATTTTAGTATTAATACTGTTAATTCATACAAATGATCACGTGGTACTAACAACAACAACAAGTACCGATTCAAAGTACGTATTCTTTTATAGTGTCCTTATTACGTAACGGATTTCGATGAAATATGGCGCATCAAACGCGTCTTGTTAAGCTGCATTTGGTGGTCTCTGTATTTTCGCCCAAACTTCTGTCGTTTTTGCGAAGAATCGATTGCGAAGAATCGATTTCCGTGTCTCTTCGCAAAAACGACATAAGTCTGTGCCAAACTCCATAGACCACCAAATGCAGCTCATGAAGACGCGTTTGCTGTTCCATATTTCATCAAAATCCGTTGCATATTAAGACAAATATCAAATAATACTTACTTTGGAATGGGCGACAGTGTTGTTGTTGTAACCACGTGATCATGCCCCTTGTATAAGAGATAATTGTATCATAGCCCAAAGACCTTCAGCATTATACACGCACCTGCTATAATTTACAATACCAAGTTGTTGTTCTGTGTATCTCAAGGGGTGGAGCTTAGAATGTAATGAGATGCCGTGCGTGTACCTGAAACGTATGGGCACTTACACGCACGGCAATTATTGCACGGCTGTTCCTCTCAATAAAGGTACAGGTTATGACCACTCATTTGAACCCTCCTCTGAATTCGGGCCCACCTGGCAGCATTGACTCAAAATGAGGAAGATTTGAGAAACTTTATTCCATTAAACCAATGTACTTTTAATAGCATTAATTTCAAAATTTCTGTAATGTAGCATAGCTAAGCCATGTTTTCGACACTGTTATCTAACGATGTAAGTTCCAAATATTCATTTTCCAACCCTATGGCTATTTGCGATAAAATGTCGTCGTCCGATTCCATTGTAGTTCACATATAACAAACACAGCCTACAACTTTGTACCATGAAGTGAAATGACCGAATGATGTCAACAGGAAATGTGCCAGACAACGCGTATATGACGATAACAACGGCCTTCACGACGTAAACATGTCAGGTGAAGGGACTTCCCCCCACCTGGCACTAGAATTCTGATTGGACCGTGTCAATTCCTTGGCAGGTCGAGCGATCAAAAACGGCTCCTGTCATTAATGAGCCGCGCCCACATAGAATTGCGCATGTGCCAATTTTCCATATTTGGCAAATGATACAAATCAGTTAGATCATAACATTGCACGTGCATTTGATTTAAACTCGGCCTTACGGCCTCGTTTAAATCAAATACACTTGCAATTTTATGATCTAACTATTACTTACACAGAATCCACTACATCATTACAGGTACATGCCCACTCAGTAGGCACAAACTGTTCTTTATAGGAATGAATCAAATAAGTGTATACTTGTGTCACTATTCCACCAGTTCGAAAATTTACATGTGTCCGCTATACAGATATAATCATTTAGTAATATTTATTTTAGTGATAGTGACTCGCGGTGGTATCGGGCTATTTTCATATGCAAATGATGCATGATATTTTTTATTTATACCGATTAATTGCGTCACCTGATTTCCACAGATTATAAAGTATGACCATTGCACATCGAAAAATAAAGAGAGATAATATATAGTAATGTCCGTTAACATTTTAAGGAAACACGGTTATCGCCCCTGATATCAATGTGAACATTTATGTCTGATATAATACTACCAATCAATTGGTGAACGAATGTTTACTTTGCCGGAAAATGTCATATCTAAAGAATATACAACACTATCTGTCTCCCTATATTCTAACCTGGTATGTGGGACCCCAGCTTTAAACTGTGACAGAAGAAATGTGGCTTGTGGTTTTGTGGTGTTGTGATCAGTCTAGCTCCGTACCTGTTACTCGTTTTCAGCAACCTAATACTGATCTGTACTGATTGCAAGAGCACGCCAGGTATCTAACCCGAATGTTCTGACTGTACCGCGAACGTCGCCCTGCGTTACAGACAGAACATTCGGGCTAGCCCGGTATCGTACTAGCTACTACCTGAATAGCGAACAGCACAGAACCTGGTACGACTGGATACACAGGCTGAATTTATATGTGCTGGTGGCAAAGGTCATGTGACTCAATTCTCCACCCACAGTCAGGAGTTTGTCACTGCTTCAGGTAGGGACATTGATGTGTGGGATATACAGTCTGTCAACGGGTACATGTAGGTGGGTGGTGGGATATACAGTCTGTCAACAGGTACATGTAGGCGGGTGGGTGGGATTTACAGTCTGTCAACAGGAGCATCTAGGTGGGTGGGTGAGATATACAGTCTGTCAACAGGAACATGTATGTGGGTGGGTGGAATATACAGTATGTCAACAGGTACATGTAGGCGGGTGGGTGGGATTTACAGTCTGTCAACAGGAGCATCTAGGTGGGTGGGTGGGATATACAGTCTGTCAACAGGAACATGTATGTGGGTGGGTGGAATATACAGTATGTCAACAGGTACGTGTAGACGGGTGGGTGGGATATACAGTATGTCAACATGTACATGTAAGTGGGTGGATGGGATACACAGTCTGGGGATTTCAGCTGATTAGCCAGAACGCTTGTATTGTTCTTCCGCATCACTCCCGTTCAAATAATGCCGGTGGCTCCTTTCTGAACTCATGCCGAAGTTGATCTTCCATGTCTGATGACACATGTAACGCGCATGAACAGTAGATTGGGATCTATCTAAACTTTATGATTACGCACTGTCACACTATTGTTCGCGGTTATTTATCAATTGAAACAACTCGGTCATTCCTTTTGAATTTAGCGTCAGTATACTTCTCACCTGTAAGGCATTCCGCAGCTTCCCTCCAGAGCTCGAAAGCACAATCTGCATTAGCAGATTTGTGTGCAACTAGTCCAGTTGAGACAGAGACCAGACTGCCACGATGATGGCCTGTGTAACAGAAAGAAAAGTGATCACCAAGCCAATTCCGAAATATGGAATGGTGTTGTCCATCACGCGCTGTTTGGAGAATCGCATGTCATTGTGCTGGTCACTTGTTTGCAAATGAATGCCACAGAAGTGACTCACAGACAGGAACAGTCCTTGGCAGAACGTGGACCATCCTAGACTGGGTGCTACTTGTAATGCCACGACCATGTTCCAAGCCTCTTCGTGTCTTTAGCAATCGCACCAGCACCTGCTCAATGGTCTGGTCCGCGAGGTTACCTAACCAGAATATGACACTCCTGCGAATTGTCCAGTAGCCAGGGGGCCCGTCTCATTAAACTTCGTACAACTAAAATGTTTGTAACAGCAATATTAGGATAGTCTGTAATGTTCACATTAACAATGTTTTCTTGTAAACAATCATTGGATTTACATGCAGCCTATGCTAAATAAATGTAAATACATCAATTGAAATTTACAGACGATTCTGAATTTGCACTTACGAACATTTTAGTCGTACGAAGTTTAGTGAAACGGACCCCAGATGTGGTATATGCAGTACGCTGATTTTCATCCATGGTATTTGGGAGCTCCATCATCTGGTTTGGTAAAGACGGGCACATTTTGCATATTCCACATGCCCATCGGAGTGAAATAGTTGGATCATTGCAATAATGCAGAACATGTGCATTTCCCAATCACCAGAAGCATGACGTCATGCTATTTGTTGAATAGTACGTCATAAAATTCAACGTAGATCGGTCGGTCGACGCGGCCCACGCCAAATTTACGTTCATTGTGTCACATACACTGTTATCGGCCAAGTAATAAAACAGTTATTTCATGGTAATTCGGGGATCGGTCAACTTGAAAACTATTGCCCCGAGGTGCTGTGAACGACCCGGGGCACTATTGCCCCGAGACCGAAGGCAATACTCGGCCTCAGGGCAATAGTGCATCGGGGCAATAGTTTTGACCGTTCCCCGAAAGACCATGAAATAAATGTATACATGTACTATTAGATTCAGAAATGCGATGTAAAGCGATGATGACAACAATCTTGACCAAGCCAATTCATCACTACTTACGGGGCGCCAAGTGGGACATGGCTCAATTTTGTCAACAAAATTCATTTTTGTGCCACAAAATTCAATTCTGTGTCACAAAATTCACTTTTGTGTCACAGAATTCAATTCTGTGCCACAGAATTCAATTCTGTCCACAAAATTCAATTCTGTGTCACAAAATTCAATTCTGTCAATTCTGCACACGCATGTAAGAAGGACTACCATTGGTCAGAAACTGCACTGGAGAAATGGGTCACGGTCGCCGATCTACACATTCAATGTCGATGATTTATTTCTCATTCTGCTGATGATTCATTTCTCATTCTGCCATTTTGCTTCAACTATCTCCAAACAGTCAAACATTGACAAACCCATTCGTATTTAAATAACTCATTTGCGTTATAATTGTACACATAATTCATGTACATGTAGATCTCCCGCGAGTACTGACGTCCATTTAGTGTGTATCGCAAGGTACATTTGCCCCAGTTAAATCAATAATACACGCGCTGTGGCTGTGTTCTGACTGCTGTCTGTGTTTATAAACAGAATGTGTGTATTGGGCCATTTGAGGAAACCATTTGTAGTATTTGTGTAGATACCATGGATACATGTACTAAGATGGTGTATACTGTAAATAATGCATGTAGACACATAGTTGCGAACACGTAACTTCGCAACTAGTAGACACAGATCCAATACCATTTGTTTCACAAGGTTAGATCTACTGTTAGAATACGACGTCATCTAATGTCATTTTCGAGCATAAAACGTTACCTGATAAATAGAATACCAGGCTAGTGTATTTTAATATCAAGTTTATCAGGCTCGGCTCGGAAACGGTAGGAATTCCTCGGCAAGTCTCGGAATTCCTACGCGTTTCCTAGCCTTGCCTGATAAACTTGATATCAAAATACACTAGCCTGGTATTCTCTATATATGGGCATGCTCTCAGGTCTAGCTATATCCCGGCTACTTTATGTTTGACCCTGTTTACATAATTGAGGGAAAATTCTGAATATTTTTCTTATTTCTCCTTCAAAGTATATATGCTTATATGGTGTGACCACTCATTTGTAATCATAATATAACCAAAATAACTGTCCATAAAGAAGTATAATATTGATATATTGGGTTATATTTTCGCATTGAAATATTTAAACCTGCAAGTGTACTCCACCATCTAGTAAAATGGACTAAGACCGATCTCAACCAATCAACGTAGAGATGACATACGCAACTAATTTTTGTGGACAAAAATGAATTCTGTCTTCACAAAATTGAATTTTGTGACACAGAATTGAATTTTGTGACACAGAATTGACAGAATTGAATTTTGTGACACAGAATTGAATTTTGTGACACAGAATTGAATTTTGTGATTTTTAATTAACCTGTCCTGCATGGCGCCCCGTACTACTGTCTGTTTCACGAAACCTGCCCAAATTTTACGGCCATTTAAACAATGCAAAAACAGTATATTTGTTTTCGACAATATTAAACTTTATCAAAATTTAAGAATGAGCCTTCTTTTTATTTCGTGAAATATGGTCCAATATTGATTTTATTGCGAATATTTTTGCTCACATGTTACATCCCCATAGACATCTTCACGGAGTCTACAGTGTATGGGGATTTCACATGGGGAATTTTGTTTTTCTTAGTTAGATCATTCCAAGCTATCTATCCATGTTTCACAGTCAATTTCTTTTTTTTTCAACTCCTCCTGCAGCTGCTTCAGCTCCTTTTCTCCCATGTTAAATTCCCATAGACAAATATTTTTTTCATAATAAAATCAATATTTGACAAAATTTCACGAAATAAAAAGAAGAAACTTTACGGGATCATACCAGTTGGCCCGGCCTAATTAATGACCTTAATGAGCTGTTGATAGGCCGTTAACACCAATAAATATATCAATTCACAATTCAAGGCTCCAGTGAGGTATTGTTATCGTCGTCCGTCAACAATTCCAAACGTCTTCTATACCCGAACCGCTGGACCAATGTTGATTAAATTTAACAGAGATGATATATCGGTGGGGGACGCCAGATTTGTAAAATTGGAGGTCGTCGCATAATCCAAGATGGCAACCGTGGAAATTATGTTAAATTATTAAAAGAAAATTTCTCACGAACCGCCGACCGATTTCAACGAAACCTGGCAGGCATGATCAATAGTCCACGCTGTTTCAAATTTGTTAAAATGGTGGCCCGGGGGTAAAAAATGGGCGGGGCCCGGAAGGGTCAAGAAGTGGTCAAATTTCACATTTGACCGAATATGGTCATGTCATATATCAAATCGAAGGTATCGACAAGACAATCATTCTGGAGCATGTTTTTTCAACATCGGATGATTAAGTCATCCAAGATGGCCACCGAAAAGTCATCCTTTTATTAGAGATTTCAAACATCTCGTGAACCGCTTGGCCGATATTTGCCAAACTTCACAGTTATGGTCCGTGGGTGAAGCCTTTCATATTTGTTAAAGCTTTAAAGCAGCATTGTCTTACTAACTGCTTGGCCGATGTTGGCCAGACTTAATAGTTATTGTATTCGGTGAAACATTCACATATTTTTGAAATTGGAGATCGTCAAATAATCCAAGATGGCCGCCGTATAAAGTTGGACAAAATTCTGAAACAATGTATTCCCGTTATGATCACGAGACTGTTTTTTACAAAACTGTGTTGAAATAATGAATGTATAAAGCTCTCTTAGATTTACTTGTATATATTTATATAATAAACAGGTGAGCAATATAGGGCCACATTGACCCTCTTGTTAAATGAGCTGATGGATGGCTTATGGCCTAGGGGTTAGGACACATGACAATCTGGAGGTTGTGGGTTCAAACCAGAACAGTTAGGCATCAGAATAATTCTATAGTATTCCCATGCATCCACTTGTCTTTTCGATGAAACCAAGGTCCCGTCCCTAAATGACATTATCTGTTGCTGAGATGTTAAATGCGTTCACTTTCACTTTTTTTGTGCTGATTCGATCATAGACAATCCACAATCAGGGCCCGGTTGCTCAAAACCGCTGTTAGCTTAACAGACTGTTCAATCCTTAGCAATGCTAAGGATTTAACAGTATGTTAAGCTAACAGAAGCTTTGAGCAACCGGGCCCTGACGTATGAAATAATTGACATTCCCAAGAACATTTTGAAGTCAAATATTCCAATACATACGCTGAACAGTAATCTACACACCAAGCTTCAACAGTGCTGGTAGAACTGATTTTATTTTATTATACCCCGGGCATGCCTAGGGATATATAGTTTTCGTCATTCTGTGCGTCCGTCCGTTCGTCCGTAAGATATGCGTTACATATTTCTATTTTATCGGTTCAGGCGGCGGCCGGGGGTATTCGTGAGACTCTGCTCACTTGCTTTAGTTGGAATTGTAATAATTTATGATAAAATGAAACATAAACAGTCGTATTTAATTGAGTTGGATTCCATGTGCAAAACATATACGTATTCATTTATGGCTGTGACTGCAGAAATGGGGATTATGCGACTTGCGATCGGTGCAGCTCCAGATCAGCCTGTGCATCCGCACAGTCTGATCAGGATCTGCACTGCTCGCCATTTCATCAATGAAACACACATCCTGATTCTAACAAGTAATATATAGTTAGCATTCTACATGAATGTGTTATTCGATCAGGAGCTAGACTGGTCAACAGTCATGTACGGACCATTTCTGCAGCCACATTTCAGTACAGTGTATTTGGTCAGTGTTCCAAGAGTTGGCTAGATATTCTGATACTCAACACACGTACATACGTGCACTTCATAGATATAATTAAATACATGTAACTTTAATATTTCTAAATGATTACTAGCGAATATCACAGATACCATACATGAGCATAATGTATGAACTCAACAAATATAAGGATACTTTGTGGCTGGATAAATGGGGCTTATGGGATTTGGGATCAGTGTAGATTCAGATCAGCCTGTCTGATCCGCAGTCTGATCAGGATCTGCACTGTTCGCCATTCCATCAATGAAACACCCGACATGCTTCTTACGAGCAATATAGATCGTTATCAGGCTACATGAGTGTACCCACGAATTAACAATTCGTTTCCTCAATTTAACAATTCGTTCCCACGAAATAACAATTCGTTCACACGATATAACAATTGTTATTTCGTGGGAACAGAATTGTTATATCGTGCGAACGAATTGTTAATTGTTAATTCGAGGGAACGAATTGTTAAATTGAGGGAACGAATGGTTATTTTGTGTGAACGAATTAATTTTTAAAAAATCCATGTCCCCTGCTGGGCTCCGCACTATTCAGTACATCTAAAGTATAACCTCTCTAAACCGGACAACAAGAAACATGATGTGATCATAATTTTGATATGTTTCTTGGTCATTTATTTAGGTGACACTGCCCGTCCGTGATCGCATAGCACACAACTATGGCTCAGACTAATCAAATGGTTGATTTACAGTGAAACCTCGCTAAACCGGACACCATCGGGACCTCTCAGGGTGTCCGGTTTAGCGAGGTTTCACTGTAGTTGAACAATCATCAATGGCATAATATACATGACGTTATATAATGGAGTACATGGGCCCGTTTCACTATTAAACTTCGTACGACTAAAATGTTCGTAAGTGCAAAAGTGTGATAGTCTGTAAACTTCACATTAACAATGTTTTCTTGTAAACTCTCATTGGATTTACATTTATTGAGCATAGGCTGCATATGCAGCATTTGCTCAATAAATGTAAATCCATCAATTGAAATTTACAGACGATCCTAAATTTGCACATTTTAGTCGTACGAAGTTTAGTGAAACGGGCCCCATGTCTGTGTGCATTTCCATCGCAGACAGTCACATAACATAAAACATGCGGAGCCCAGCAGGGGGCGTATAATTATTTTGTATATTAATTCGTTCCCACGAAATAACAATTCGTTCCCTCAATTTAACAATTCGTTCCCACGAATTAACAATTCGTTCACTCAATTTATCAATTCGTTCCCTCAAGTTAACAATTCGTTCCCGTGGGAACGAATTGGTATTTCGTGGGAACGAATTGTTATATCGAGGGAACGAATTGTTAATTCGAGGGAACGAATTGTTAATTCGAGGGAACAAATTGTTAATTCGAGGGAACAAATTGTTAATTCGAGGGAACAAATTGAATTGTTATATCGAGGGAACGAATTGTTAATTCGAGGGAACAAATTGTTAATTCGAGGGAACAAATTGTTAATTCGAGGGAACAAATTGCTAAATTGAGGGAACGAATTCATTTCATGGTAACGAACTGTTCATTCTAATTGTTAATTTGAGGGAACGAATTGTCATTTCGTGGGAACGAACTGTTCATTCGAGGGAACGAATTGTTAAATTGAGGGAACGAATCGTTATTTCGTGGGAACGAATTAATAAAAAAAAATCCATGTTCCCTGCGGGGCTCCGTAAAATCATACATAATATGTTTCATAGAATAATTACTCAATGTTGATAGTGATTTGTTCAATACATTTGTATGTTAATATATAGAGAATAGTAGGATAGTGCCGTGAATGGGAAAACATATCTGGCAAGGCTCAGGAAACGGGATGGGCGAGGCTCTGCCGAGCACATCCCGTTTCCGTGCGCGCCAGATATTTTATCCCATTCACGACACTAACCTACTATTCTATTTATCCCGTCAACACCGACAAATGGCTGTAAAATGCAAAAAATGTATTGTCTGGATATCAAAAATGTTTCACGGCACCGCGTTTCACGGCACATACGTACCGTGTTGACGGGATACATTCTAATTTATCCCGTCAACACAGTGCGTATGTGCAGTGAAACACGGTGCCGTGAAACATTTTTGATATCCTGTCAATACGACCTAATCACTGCGTATGAATATGTACGGTTGTCATACTAGTCGATTCTCCGATTTTGACAATGCGGCTGGGGTTATCTTTTTCATTTTAAAGCTAGTTGTAGGTGTTGACGGGATAAATAGTATAGTAGGTCAGTGCCGTGAATGGAAAAAATATGTGGCGCGGCACGGAAACGGGATGTGCTCGGCAGAGCCTCGCCCATCCCGTTTCCTAAGCCTTGCCACATATTTTTTCCCATTCATGGCACTAACCTACTATTCTCTATTTCTGGGCTGAATATGTAATGCTTTGTAAATATAGTGTATAATACAGTTCTGAATTTGGGATTTCCCCTAATACATACCGGTGAAATACGGGATTAGACCCCGTTAACACGGCCTAAACTGACCCTAGCTGTTCACATGCCATCACGTGCACGGTTAAACCTAATTAAATAAATAAATAATAAATACTCTACTAACTGGAATAACATATATAACACAGTACACACATTACAAATATACAATTATACGGATTCCAGAATGTACAAGAATGCACGTGTCACGCGACAATCGTACAGTACCATATTCTATTATAGAAGATGGTACTGTACGATACCAAGTGGGTGGGGTAATATAATTTTTTTAATAGGCATTTTTTTTGGTGTCATAGGTCCAAGTCTTTGAGTGATCAGATGCCTGAAGTTTTGTGTAACCTGTCTAAACCAGATTATCTAGGGACCTAGAGCTCCCATTTAATTATTTTTGTTGAGTGCATAATATCATAAATATTAATAATACATATTAATGAGCAAATACAGCACAAAAACTGTGTCATAGGAATACACACATGTATACTTACCCTTTCACCTCTAAGAAACAGATGGATTTTGATATGTTAATTTTGCAGCCAATCCAATTGTCACAAAATGATTTTCAGACTAGGCCATTTATTAAAAGGGTGTGCCTTGTTCTTAAAAATGTGACAATTACATGCAAAAAGTGCAGATCCTGATGAGACGGCTCGTCACGAGCCGTCTCATCTGGATCTACACTGGTTGCCAATACTACTATACAGGTATACTATACAGGTCACAGGTAGTGTTGAAAGGGTTAAGAAAGCTCAGCACAAAACATGCTGTCTTTACGACTGGAATAGACACAGACTATTATCAGCGTTTATCAGGTAACCCGCTTTGTATTAGATTATTTACAAACGTACTGACTGATGTATAACAATGTATATTTAGCACCGGGTAATTACTATATATTATACATGTATGGATAAAATAGACGAGTCGTGAGAAAATGGTCAGGTTGCCTTGACGACCAGTGTAACCACTGATCTGTATTACAGTGTAACCACTGATCTGTATTACAGTGTAACCACTGATCTGTATTACAGTGGAACCACTGATCTGTATTACAGTTACATGATCTGTAGTTCAGTGGAACCACTGATCTGTATTTACAGTGTAACCACTGATGTATTACAGTGAACCACTGATCTGTATTACAGTGTAACCACTGATCTGTATTACAGTGGAACCACTGATCTGTATTACAGTGGAACCACTGATCTGTATTACAGTGGAACCGCTCCAAACCGGACAGCACGAACACATCTGTGATCTTATTTTTGATCGGCTTCTTGGTCATTTATCTCGGGTGATAATGTATGTTCGTGATCGCATAGCACACATTTATGGCTCAGGGTGATCAAATGCCTGATTGACAGTGA
Source organism: Conchocele bisecta (assembly GCA_029237695.1). Classification (NCBI taxonomy): domain Eukaryota; kingdom Metazoa; phylum Mollusca; class Bivalvia; order Lucinida; family Thyasiridae; genus Conchocele; species Conchocele bisecta. The sequence continues at coordinate 87,516,666 of CM055273.1, forward strand.
AACCTTTCCAAGCCGGACATTGGTGTCCGGTTTAGAGAGGATTCACTGTACCTGAACCGGCACAAAGTAATTACACGGATCATTATTCAGTCCACGAATGTTCATAAATATCAATGTACATGTAAAATCATCATGCTGCTTGCATGTGTTGGATCATTAACTATACGATGATCCAGAAATAGTCTTGTCAAATGTGGACCATTTTGTAAGACCACATGTACAGATATCTACCAGTGATATCATTGGTATTTATTTTCTGGAATGTATTTGATTCTTTATGAAATTTTCAGGAAATTTGTTGATATAGACAAAGAATGAATTCTCCCAATTTCAGGAATTAGTAGTCATTTTCAGGGATTAATTAAGTCTAATTCCTGTTAATGAAAGCGCTGACATCGTCATGGGCTAGCAGACCGTTAACCCGAATGTTCTGGCCTTAACGCCCTGTGTTATAGACGGAACATTCGGGTTAGCAGACCACGAAGTACGATAACGAGGTAATTGGGAGGTAGTACATGTACAATGTGGACAATTCAAATACATACTTGATCAGACAGCGTTGATGTACAGCATCATGCATGCTACCGGAGTACACAACCAGCTGCTTTAATATGTCCTATTGTCTGTTCCACATGTTTATGCCGACGAACTTTTGGTTATTAAACACATTAAATATTTAAAAGTGGCATTGTTAACCAAAATCAAGCAGTTTGATTGGCTGAGCCTAAGCTGTAGCACAGCTTAGGATCAGCCAATAAAATTGATTAATGTCAAGCACAATTTTCAAGTATTACTCGGATTATCATCATTTCTGAACATTTAGTGGCAATGTTAACTCGCAATCAAGCTGTTTGATTGGCTCAGCCGATCAAGCTGCTTATCTTCAAGCTCAAGTGAACACAAGTTTTCAGAACTCTGACCAGCTGACCAGTTTATCACGGAATATTACCAGATACATATCAGGGGCGGATCCAGCATTTGGGGAACGGGGGGGGGAGGGGGTTCGGTTGGCTAGTTGCGAAGGTAAGTCTTGTAATCTACGGATGGTACGGGAGTAAACTCCGTGGCTGAACGGGGGGGGGGGGGGGTGTTGCAACCCGGACCTCCCCCCACCTCTAAATCCGGCCCTGCATATCATGGAGACCCGCGATCCGTGATACATGTATTTACATATGCTCATTATTCGCAGTAGTACTCGTATAAATGGGCGCTGGCGGTTGGGTTTCAGTTATAGACCTTATGCCGTCATATGGCACAAGCTGTGGTGGGGTTACCCGGAAATGTTTAAATTCGCGATAATACGTAGAAAAATAGAGAACCGATATAATGGCTATGATCCACTCTGATATCGTTGAAATGAGGTGTTCCGTATATCCCTGCAATAAGAAAGAAACAAACAGTTATTAGAACATTGACGGAAAGTGTTATTTGCATTAACCCTTAGACCGCTATTTTTTTTGTCGTTTGCTGTTTATTTTCTGTTTTCCATGTTTATCATCAAAAACATGCTTTGGCAGCACTTTAGAATAATTTACAACATGCTTTGACAGCACTTCAGAATCATTTCCATTGGAAATGGAAATGATTCTGAAGTGCTGTCAAACCATGTTTTTATTGAGAAATAAGGCAATATATAAAAGCAACTGCAGACGACAATTGTTGTGAGTAGTGGTCTAAGGGTTAAGCCAATGAGCATGCACAGCATCATGATCATATACAGGAACATGTAGCATACGTTGTGACTAATGGCTAGTTGCGAACGGTAACTTTTGTAATCTACTCCCGTACCGTCCGTAGGCAGAGTTACTATTCCACTCAGGTCTGATTTCAGCTAGAATCAACAAGTGACCCAGTCAGTGGAATCCAAATTCAACATGTAACAGTTATGATGGGGTCCATTTTCAAAATATAATTTTATAAAACATCTACAATGTTAAACATTGTTTCAGAATTATTAGTTTGTATTACTTGTATAATACTATTTTTTTTGTGAATATGTCACAATTAACTGCTAAAGTGCGAATCAGATCTGATTCGCTATTCTGCAGAGGAATCCTATGAGTGGAATCGTAACTCTGCCTACGGACGGTACATGAGTAGATTGCAAGAGTTACCGACGGTTCGCAACTAATAAATGGCATGGTTGCAGTGTACGTGTACACAGTGAGGGCCCGTATGCAGAGGGTGTGCGACGGGTGTGTACTCACCCCCTTGACCCTTTCAATACCAGAGGCCTGTATAGTGGTCAGGATCTGCACTTTTTGCAAGTAGTGTTCATAATTTTGAGAACAAAAACACCCCATGTTCATAAATAGTCTGGTCTGAAAATCATTTTGTGATGATTGGATTGGTTGCAAAATTAACTTCAAAATCCATTCCATTTACTTAGGGATGAAAGGGTTACTCTGCCGAGGTCTGTCCGTGTATGTGGAAATCAAATGTTTAGGCCTTCGCGCCGTCGATAACGCATCCCAGACCCCTCTAAATTAATGCCTGCGTACGGGCCGCCAGTGACACACATGTAGCATGTACAAGGGACTGACAAACAAATAAGACTTATAACAAAATTCCATACTAAATTAGCTGTTTCATACGGCGCCCCGCAGGGGACATCGATTTTTTTATTAATTCGTTCCCACGAAATAACAATTAGTTCCCTCAATTTTACAATTCGTTCCCTGGAATTAACAATTCGTTCCCACGATATAACAATTCGTTCCCACAAAATGACAATTCGTTCCCTCAATTTAACAATTCGTTCCATCGAATTAGCAATTCGTTCCCACGATATAACAATTCGTTCCCACAAATTTACGTTGTTCGTGGGAACGAATTGTTATTTCGTGGGAACGTATTAATGAAAAAAGAATTATACGTACCCTGCGGGGCTCCGTAGTTTCACCATTCAAGCAACAAGAGAGGGTGTATCAATAATGCAAATTGAAAGGAATACATGTACATCAAATAAACAGAACATAAACTATGGAACAATCTTGCGAAAGCTAAAGTAGAGTCGCTGTTGAAGGATACAGTCAACTTATGAATACTATAGACGGTAAACCAGTCCTGGTACAGGTTAGCAACAAGGAGTAAATTATCAGGACAACGGCATTGATTGTTATTATTATGACAGAGAGATACATAAAATAGATGCTACAGGAAAGGTATGTCTGTGCCAAACATTTTATTATATTATTTGCATGCTCTACACATGCAGGTTAAATGTTCTGTGTGCGACTTGATGTGTATGGATGGTAATATCCGCTATAATTATATTAGGCTTGATGCTTGCTTGCTGATGACATTCTAAGTTCTACCCGTCTTATTACAATTCTATGTGGCTTGATGCTTGCTGACTGGTGCCATTACAACTTACTTTCAGGTTATTGTATTCGTCATTCGTGTTTGTGACATTGGAAATCTTCTTGGTTATAGTCTCAATTGCATGTGCATTTGGCTTGATGCTTTATTCATTCGCACTGTTTCAATGCGTTTGTGTTGTTTACATTCTAAGTAGCTTGATGATTCATTCTTAGTGACATCCGGAGTTCCATTATTGATTATTGCATCGCTGTTTTGCAATGCGTTTTGTTACCTCGCTAAGCCACGCCCCTTGACAATTGCAACAGTAATTTGGTAACAACCATTATGACGCCAGGTGCGCTGCTAAAACTTAAAATAGTTCTCCTAAAATGATTGCATATGCTGGTACCCGTCCTACAATGCGTTGCTCTCTAAATTGGTTCCATCACGTGACTAACAGGCTCAGTGTTTTCTTTTAAATGCTTCAAGTATGCTGAAAACTGGTGTTAAAAACACCCCTTTTCTAACATTAAACATTAGAGTGTACATGCCAGGTTATAATATAGGGAGACATGTTTTTCTTTATTCTTTCAATCTGACATTTCTCTGGCAAAATTATTACCATTTCTAGACGTACTAATTGACATTAATATACTTTTTATATCAAACGCGAAATGCCAGTTTGATATCAGGGGCGATAACCGGGGTTCCTTAAAATGATAAGGGGAGCAACTATTTATTCCATTTATTTATTTTTTGATGTGCAATATCATACTTTATGATATGTCGATAAAAATATTTATTCAGCATTTAGTTGATATAAATAATTTAAAAATACTGCATCATTTGCATATGGAGCTAGCTTGATACCACCGCGAGTCTCTATGAGTACATTAAAGATTACTAAATAATTATATCTGTATAGCTGGCACTCGTAATTTTTAAAAGTGGTGGACTAGTTGCAATTATACACTTATTTAAGTTCCATAAAGAGAAGTTTGTACCTACTAGATGTGACCCCAGCTTCAACAATAATTAAATCTCCATGTTAATTAGTCAAAATCCAGAGCAGAATGGGTGCAGGTTATTGGAAATTAGGTCCCACAACATCCATAAGAAAAATGAAAGTAGCAGAGAAAAATGTGTGGTAACGGGTTAGTGTTTTAGGTAAAATCAATGGTGGTGGCCCACCTTAGTCTGATCCCGGACGGGTAATTATTGGTTTGCATCGGTAACGGGCCAGTTTGACAGTGACCCTGTGTATATGGAACGCCAAATCTACATAAACTCAAATAATTAATGCTAGCTTCAAATAATTAGTGCTCTCTCTAATTCAATTTGTGCTCTCTCTAATTCAATTTGTGCTCTCTCTAATTCAATTAGTACTCTCTCTAATTACATTTGTGCTCTCTCAAATTCAATTAGTGATATCTCAAATTCAATTAGTGCTCTCTCAAATGTAATTCATGCTCTCTCTATTAATGAAATTGAATTAGAGAGCTCAAATTGAATTAGAGAGAGCACAAATTTAATTAGAGAGATCACTAATTGAAATTGAGAGAGCACTAATAGAATGAGAGAGAGAGCACTAATTATTTGAAGCTAGCATTAATTATTTGAGTTTATGTAGATTTGGCGTTCCATATGTGTAAGTTACCATATGTGTAACCTACTATAAAAATGTGATTGTTTTCAATTACGTACATATGTAATTTAATTATGAGGATACGTGTATGTATAAAACACATTAGTAAGTCAAACACCATACATACATATGCAATTTAGTTAATATAGGTTAGAGAATAACAAATGGTGCGAAATCGTCAAGGCGGTAAAAGTTGTCCGGTATGAACAAAATCGTGCGGGTGTTTTGAGGTCACTGACACAGTTTGCTTGCAAATCTTGATCCATTACTACCCATTTTCACTTGAGGAACATGTTGGTCATGTGATGTAAAAAGAGTTTCCGTGGCCAAAGAAAAATGTAAACAATATTGGGGGACATGACGAGGTTGGATTTTTCTGTCTTAGGAGTAAGTGAAGCAATTGTTTAATTCATGCAGAACCAGTACAGACCGGTTGCATATCATGTACAAGTAGATCCCACAACATCCATACGAATAGTGAAAGTAGGAGAGACTGACCTTATTGGATGGGATTCGGTTAAAGTGTATAGTAAAACTATTTGGTGTCTTCTAACCTATACTGTGATCATTTGTAGTTGAAATCTTACATCAACACCGGCATTTGAGGTGTGCCTCAAACAGCCAATCACATCTCGTACTATTATTTATTAGTCGGAGGATTCCTAACATTGACAGCAGTGCCATCTGGCGTCATAATGAGGCACTACTAACCTATATATTGCTTGCATCATTCTGCTTGCGGCTTGATGTTTTCTGCTTGCGGGTTTCCGCTTTCGGACTCTGGCCTGATGCTTACTTCCTGCGGCTTTGTCCTTACTGCTTTCGACCTTATTCAAAGTGCTAGGTGCTTGTTCTTACTTTCTATTGCAAATGCTTAGTGCAATAAAACAGGGACACGAATAAGGACGTATCAATAATTGTAATGCAAATAAGACGAATGAACAAAGCAATCTGCAGAATGGACATGTAAGATAGACAAATACAATTACAACAAGCAGATTTCAAATGTAATAAATACAAATGACGAATGAAATAACATGAATATAAGTTGTAATGTCATCAGCACGCAAGCATCAAGTCACATATAATTATGGCGGATATTACCTTCCATAGATGTGTGGGTGAGATGGAGATTTCGAAAATGAAAGTAGACGGTTCCGTCAAAAAAGGGGAAATAACTCATGAAAATCAACCCACATGACCCCGTGTTTGGCATGGATCTAGAACCGGCTTAGGTCACTGTCTCCAGGAATGGAAGTAACACAGTTGATTTTGTCGCAGGTAGTTTGCGATGGTACGGTGGCACAGAGGGGACATGGAAATATGTTTTACTTTCGCGTGCGCACGCAATAGCGAAAGTAAAAAATAGTCTTGAGTCTTCAGTTCCCAAAAGGCCCGATGTTGCTAGGGAGTCCGGGGTCATGCTCCTCCGGAAATTGTTGAAACCTAAGAGGTGTGAAACGCAAATTCCTGCATTCTCAGCAAGTTTGAGGATTAGAAAATGTGCTTTATTACAACAAAATCATTGTAGACCTACATAGTTACAACCAATGGTGGAATAGAGCATGTTTATATCTGTAGACCTACATCATTACACCAATGGTGGAATAGAGCATGCTTATATCTGTAGACATACATCGTGACACCAATGGTGGAATAGAGCATGTTTATATCTGTAGACCTACATCGTCACACCAATGGTGGAATAGAGTTTGTTTATATATGTAGACCTACATCGTCACACCAATGGTGGAATAGAGCATGTTTATATATGTAGACCTACATCGTTACACCAATGGTGGAATAGAGCATGTTTATATCTGTAGACCTACATCGTTACCCCACACATCCATTTCCATACACTATACCTTACAGCCTGTAAAGGCTTAATGTATAGTGTATGGAATTGGGTGTAAATGATGTACATGTAAGGTATAGTGTATGTAAATTGGTGTAAAGGATGTAAGGCATAGTGTATGGAAATGGGTGGGTGGGGTAACGTTTTCCCAATGAGCCAATTATTGGGTCCTAGGTCCGAGTCTTCCACCTGTGATATACGTTACATATATGTTATACAAACTTAAAATAGTTCTCCTAAAATGATTTCATATGCTGGTACCCGTCCTACAATGCGTTGCTCTCTAAATTGGTTCCATCACGTGACCAACAGGCTCAGTGTTTTCTTTTAAATGCTTCAAGTATGCTGAAAACTGGTGTTAAAAACACCCCTTTTCTAACATTAAACATTAGAGTGTACATGCCAGGTTATAATATAGGGAGACATGTTTTTCTTTATTCTTTCAATCTGACATTTCTCTGGCAAAATTATTACCGTTTCTAGACGTACTAATTGACATTAATATACTTTTTATATCAAACGCGAAATGCCAGTTTGATATCAGATGAAGAGTCTTCCACCTGTGATATACGTTACATATATGTTATACACAAGTTGTCAGTTTACTCTCACTCTGAGTTTAGACAGATACTACTATTTGAGCTGAGCCTGTAAACTTGAAATCAAATGACAAATATTTACACTATCCTTAAAGGTACATGCCCATTCAGAAGGCTCAAAATGTTCTTTATGGAAATTAAATAAGTGTATAATTGTGTCACTATTCCACCAGTTCTAGTACTAACGAGTGCCCAGCTATACCGATATAATAATTTAGTAATATTTATTTTACTGATAGTGACACGCGGTGGTATCAGGATAGTTTCATATGCAAATGAGGCATGGTATTTTTCTTAATTATTTATACTAATTAAATGCGTCACCTGAACAAAATAATATTTCTTTCTTCGGACTCCATACACTTTAAACAGACCAAAAGTGTTTTTCATACTCCAGTAAACGCAACTGCCCATGGTTTTATTCCTTAATAACATGTCATTATATTTATCAGGTAACTATAATATAGTTAAATAAAAACAACGTTGTATTTGCTCATTCTATAGCATACCAAGGTGTATGATCTACTACTAACAACAACAACAATTACTGAAACTTCCAGAATCCATCCGATTCAAAGTACGTATTCTTGTATATTGTCCTTATTACGTAACGGATTTTGATGAAATATGGCGCATCAAACGCGTCTTGTTAAGCTACATTTGGTGGTCTCTACCGACACGGAAATAGATTTTTCGCAAAAGCGACACAAATCTGTGCCGAACTCCCTGGACGACCAACTGCAGCTCATGAAGACATGTTTGCTGCGCCATATTTCATCAAAATCCGTTTCATATTAAGGAAAATATCAAATAATACTTACTTTGGAGTGGGCAAGATTTCAGTACTTTCAGCCACTGTTGCATACATTAATTGTTTTATTTCCAAAGTTATATTTTCGGTGCATTAGAATGCATAATTACCTATGTACTCTACATCATTACACTGACGTCATTCGGTAACGTCATTTGACGTCGTTCGACCAAACCGACATGAGAGAAAGTAGCTTTCTAATTGACCGTGATACACTTTATCAGCTTCAATATCTGATACAACAATGGGTTATTGGTCAGCGTAAATGTGGTCAATGTACAGTACCTTATAAATGAGACACGCCATGTCATTTTGTACCGATTTTTCATGAAAAATGTTTACAGAAACTGTGATATTTTCCGTAAATGACGACATCAAAAGATGACGAAATTTCCATAGCAAATGCGGAATTCATGGAAAAGCGCACATGTTCTTACTCACAAAAGCACATGGCGTGTCTCAAATATAAACATCTGACACCAGATTACACTGAAAGATCGCATACATACCGGGTCACTTGATGTCCAGTCAAATGTCGAGACGTTACCAGCGCTGCCCTTTTTGATAGCAATAGGGGTCGTCACCACCACTATTTACATGTTAAGGAAGGACAGGTCCTGATTGATAAATACGTATCTTTATACAATGTAATGGCGGAATGTCACAAACTTCCATCGTGCGAGCTGGAACCAATCACATGTAAATGACCGGCGCATAAATACTTCTTTGAAAATACAGTCTACATTCGTTTACTCAAAGTCGGTTTTAGAAAAGTCCCTTCAGATCCTATTATTTTCAATGTACATGTAACTGGCTACCGTTACGTCGAATTTCGCTACGTCGAATTTTCGCCAATTCGAAATAATTGTTAGGTCCCGAAAACAGAAATGTGTGGTATTTCACTCTCGTTAAGTCAAAGTGTCAGTTTGCGCTCGTAGTGCAATTCCCGGCGCCAGTTTACCGGATCAAAGCCTGGACTTGTTTACCTGCGTAAACATTCTTTGAATAAGTGTTAAAGGTGATTTCCTCGACACAAATTAAACTTAGCTCATCTGATTTAATCACCAGTTAGAGTTGCAAAAGTGTACCTCCATGTGTCACAGGTGGTATGGGAGTTGCGTCCAGTAATGTGTATGGCAATATTTCGAGGTCCTGTTCAGATTTCGTTACGTCGAAGTATTTATCACAATCCGACGGACTTCGAGTAAACGATCGTGGACTGTAATAGACTACTCCGCGAAGTATGTACACGTAAATATATGGAAGCGTTCTGGTGCCAATGCTAAAATACATTTATCTCCTGATTAGGACTTAGTATATCCTACGTAGGACCCATATCTCCTAATTAGGACGTACTATCTCCTAATCTTACTATATCCTAATTAGGAGATAACTTATTGTTTAGCATCGGCACAGATAGTAAGTCCTAATTAGGAGATAGGAAGTCTTAATTAGGAGATAATAACTCCAAATTAGGAGATACTGCGTCCTGAGATACTAAGTCCTAATTAGAAGTTACTATCACCTAATTATGAGATAGTATCACCTAATTAGGAGTTAGTATGTTCTAATTAGGAGATAAAAAACATATTATAGCATTGGCACCAGGACCCTTCCAAAAAAGAGAATACAATTCCTTTTATCCTTTTAAATACATGTAGTTGTTTCCGTACACGTTTGCCATAATGGTCATATTCATGTAAGGATACGAATGAGTAGAAATATAGCCTCAAGCACACACAAGACAACCCTGTAAACCCGCATCCTGTGTGTATTTCCCGGCATGGTGTCGGCCATCTTGTATGACATCAGAGTTTGTAGAAGACAATATATAAATCCGACACCAAACGCCATAAAGGCGCCGATCAAATGAACAGCGAGCACGGATGTTTCCTGCAGTAGTAAATGTGAACGATAAAACGTTTGTATACTGAAACAATTTAAAAATGCAACAGTGAGATTTTTGGACATGATTATCCATGTGACCGCATTGTACCTTGCTGCCGACGAACTTTTGCCCATTAACCACATTCAATCTAAAACATATTTAAAAGTAAGTACTTTTTCATCAATAAGAAAAAGTCACCCTCCCCAATTTTTTTCATTTAAATATCAAATATGGATTTTATTACGAATCAAATAGTTTTACTATGGGAATTTAACATGGAGGTTAAAAATAGATTTTTTAAATATCTTTTTATTTGTGGAACGATTTTCAAAATCTAACTTGTTTACTTAATTAGATTATTTCCAAGCAATCTAGCCAGGTTTCGGAGTCAATTTCCAAATTGTTTCGTTTTTTTTATCCTCCTGGTTCTCCGTCTTCTCCATTTAGCCCCATGTTAAATTCCCATAGGAAAATATTTTTTTCGCAATAAAATCAATATTTGATGGAATTTAATCAGATAAAAAACTGGGGAGGGTGACTTTTTTGTTATTGATGAACAAGTACTAACTAATATCTTTTAGATTTAATGTGTTTAATAGCCAAAATTCGTCGGCAGCAAAACGTGGACCAGACAGTAGACACAAAATTGCTACCACGCTCCATACCTACGGGGCGCCAAGTGGGACATGACTCAATTTTGTCAACAAAATTCATTTTTGTACCTATAAACTTGACAAAAAGAAAACAAAATTAAATATATACTGATTTTGTCAACAAAATTCACTTTTGTGCCGCAAAACTCAATTCTGTGTCACAAAATTCACTTTTGTGCCACAAAACTCAATTCTGTGTCACAAAATTCAATTTTGTGTCACAAAATTCAATTCTGTGTCACTAAAATTCTGTGTCACAAAATTCAATTCTGCATACGTTTCGTATACGTATTTGCATACGTTTCGATTCTGTTGCCCAAATATGGCACACGCATGTAAGAAGGACTACCATTGGTCAGATACAGTATTACAAAAATGTGGCCTGAATAATATGTATAAAAATAAACAAACATGATGGAACTTGGATGGAAAATAACATTTTGTGAATTGGTTGCCATGACAACAGTTTATTGTAATTATGTATTGACTATGTACATACATTTAATAACGCTATCCCAATGTTGGTTACTTGAAATAAAACGATGCTATTGTTAAAATGTTTATATAAACTAGTTGTTATTTGGCCGCCCTGACATCCGCATACATGATTAGTCACAATAAGATTCTTGGATAGAACTAGAGGTATATATTTTGTAATCATAATATAACCAAAATAACTTTCCATAAAGAAGTATAATATCAGGCGCGTAGCTGCATTAAGGCACTTCAGGCCCGGGCCTGCAGAATTTTCGAGAAAATGGAAAAAATAATGTGCCAGAGTGCATCATTTACCTTCTAGTTTCGATTTTTTTTTCTGACCCCCCTAGCATACTCGCACCAACGGTGCTCGAAGTAGTCAACCGAGCCTGCAGATTCAAATTGGCTAGCTACGCCCCCTGAATATTGATATATTGGGTTATATTTTCGCATTGAAATATTTAAATCTGCACGTGTACTCCACCATCTAGTAAAATGGACTAAGACCGATCTCAACCAATCAACGTAGAGATGACATAGACTATCAGTTACGCAAACTAATTTTTGTGGACAAAACTGACTTTTGTGGACAAAACTGAATTCTGTCCCACAAAACTGAATTTTGTTCACAAAACTCAATTCTGTCTTACAAAATTGAATCCTTTATAACAAAAATGAATTTTGTATATCAGAATTTTACATAATTGGATTTTGTGATTTTTAGTGTTACAAAACTCAATTTTGTCTGGACAAAATTGGTTTTGTACACATAATTAACCTGTCCTGCATGTCGCCCCGTAATACCTCTCACGAGGGTACCAATTTAACCCCATCTCTGTAATATCGGTTATCCGGCGTGTTTGATATGTTAGCGATATAAAACTGTCAAAGCTGTATCAATAAAGTATTAATAAAGAACATACACATGCAGAACTTGGTTATTTTACTGTGTCAATATGTTTATCTGACATTTACATGTATGTCTTGTAAATCTGAAAGCTTCATTTCGCTATGTTGTATGATGAATAATAACAAGAGAAAATATGGCTTCCATGGGAAAATCATTTCCCTGATAATATACCAGTTTTAGATCAAAGATTATTTGCTTAAAGGTTTAAAATATACAGTTTATTAAAGTTTGACCTTCATACAACAGGTTTGGGTATGCACTTCGGTTGCTCACATTGTTTGAATGGGTAAAATTGTGGCCGTATATAACATATTGGAGGCGAATTATTGTAGCTACATTGTATCATGCGGCTTTGATGTATCGATACCTGGAAATTTGGATATATAATTAATTGAAATTTATCCTCGTAATAAAACAATTTGCTAGCTAGATTATGTAATGGGTAAATAAATTACACGTTTACGTCCTTGTTTTAAAATTATTTCAGTATAATTCCAGAACAAAAATATTTACACAATTCCCTAATATTTGATTGGTCCGTAGCAAGTCTCTGTCCAAAATTTATATCCCAGTAAACTCCATGCCGAACTACTTTCCATAACCGTCGGGCGCAGTTAAAATAATTCTTAAGAAAACGGAAAATAAACACATTTTCTTGATGAATGTATTTCAAATGCTGGAATTATAAGGAATGAATGGCCTTTTTGTGGAATTTATCGGGGATATAAACTTGGAAAAGTCGCGGGAATACTGGACGAGGCCTTCCGGCCTTCGTCCAGTATTCCCGCGACTTTTCCAAGTTTATACCCCGATAAATTCCACAAAAAGGCCATTCATTCCTATAATATATGAGACACGCCATGTGATGTTGTTCCTACATGTAAGTACACGTGCGATTTGTCATGAAATGTATTTATAAAATGTATACCATTTTCCGTAAATAACGTCGAAAGATGATGACATTTTCATAGCAAATGCGGAATAGAATTCCGCAGTTGCTATTAAAATTTCGTCATCTTACAAAGTCATTTGTAAACAGAAAAGATCACACTTTCTGTAAATCTATTTCATGAAAACTCTCCGGGCGTGTGTGATATGTGACGGTGACTGGAGAAATGGGGCTAATGGGATGTGTGAAAATCTTAGCTCCTGCTCAAATAGCAATTTTCTGTATAAGTAGCCTACTACCGAACTAAATTAATTGTTAGTAGCATGACGGGTGTTTCATTGATGGTGAACAGTGTAGAGCCAGTGTAGACTGTGCGGATGCACAGGCTGATCTGGAGCTAAAATGTATGCAAAACCCATTAAGCCCCATTTCTCGAGTCACAGCCATATATATGGTGGCTGTCACATGGACCATTTCACATGTTTAACTTGTCTAATTGCCGAGATTCGATATTTCGTCCCGCAAATATGACAATGCAACAAGACATTAAAGCCAAGACCCGACTATGGGAAAACCCCGAAATCTGACAATGCGAAAAGCCGAAAACAGGACAATGCTGAAGAGGTTTAGATGATAAAACATACAACATAGAAACAATGTACCCTAGCAGACCGAATTGTCAATGTAAACTAAAATGCATCCGTTATTTTCAAAATACTTTTGTTTTTTAAGTTACATCATTTCAAAAAGACGTAGACTGTTTTCGGAGTAACTTTCCAAAATGTTTCGTTGTTCAAGCAACACCTATGTTAAATTCACATAGGAAAATCGTTTGTGCGTAATAAAATCAATATGTCATTGACTTTTATCAAATATTAAAGCGAAAAGTCTACACTGACTGGAAAATGCAAAAGTAACGGGCGAACAAATGTTGGTGTATTTTCGACTTGTCGAATTGCCGAGTTTCGATATTTCGCCCCGAAAATATGACAATGCAACAAGACGATAAAGCCAAGACACCACTATGGGAAAACCCCGAAATCTGACAATGCGAAAAGCCAAAAACAATGTACCCTAGCAGACCGAATTGTCAATGTAAACTAAAATGCACCCGTTATTTTCAAAACACTTTTGTTTTTTAAGTTACATCATTTCAAAAATAAGTAGACAGTTTTCGGAGTAACTTTCCAAAATGTTTCATTGTTCAAACCCGACCTATCTTAAATTCACATAGGAAAATCGTTTGTGCGTAATAAAATCAATATTATTTTTGGGGGAGTGTGACATTTTTGTTATTGATGAACAAGTAATTACATTTTAATAGTTTTAGATTTAACGGGTTTTATAAGCAAACGTTCGTCGGCAGCAAAACGTGGAACAGACAGTAGAGATGTACGGCCCCCAATAAGATATGGAACGAAGAAATAGGTCACATGAATGCGTCAGAGCAATACATGGCTTTATGTGGCTGTGACTGGGGAAATAGATCGTATCGGCTTTGCGAGCAGTGTAGATTCAGATCAGCCTGTGCATCCGCACAGTCTGACAGGATCTGCACTGTTCGCCATTTCATCACCTGACATGCTTCAAACAAGCAAAATAGACTGTTATCAGGTCACCGGAGTGTGCCATTTCAGCACGAGCTACACTGGTTAGAAGTCCCATAAGCCCCATTTCGTTAGTCTGTGACTGGAGAAATGGGGCGTATGGGATTTATGGCCAATGCAGCTCAAGATCAAATAACACACTCCTGTAGACCAATAACGATCTAAAGTATTTGTCAGAAGCAAGAAGGTGAAGTTCCACTTACGGAATGGCAAACAGTGCAGCCCCTGATCAGGCTGCACGGATGTGCAGGCTGATCTGGGGCTACATTGGTCTCGCATAACCCATAAACACCTTTTCTCCAGTCACTGCCACATATATGTTTGTTACAACGTGTTACTTCTCCACCAATTTGATTAAACAAACAGCAGATCCCGAAATAATGTACTAACATCATATGTCGATTGTAGAGTACCTACCTGAAAGTTTCCCACTACGCTCATACCAAAACTGGCAATGAGACCAATAATAAACGCCGCTGTGTTTAGATTGAGGAGTACACGACGGCTGGGCTCCATTCCATACAGTAACGTCACGTGACGGTATCTGACGTACACTATCATACCGCCTGGGAAAAAAAGAAATGGAATGAATGAAATGGTGCTTAACGGCCCATCAACACAAACGAGTATCACTTAAGGCCAAGAAAAGGAGATATTGACGTTACAAACATATATTTGAGACAAGTTATCATGTGAACATGCGTGATTGTTCATGAAAACTGTTACAGAAACTGTGATAGTTTATGTAAATGACGTCTAAATTTGCATAACACTGCTAATCCGCACAAGTTTGCTCTGAACATTTGTCAACGTCCGACGTCATTAATGGAAAATATCGTAAAGTTTGTAAAAATGTTTCTTGCGATATCTTACATGTTCCTAAGTACAACATCACATGACTTGTCCCATTTATTGCACAAAATGTTATACTCCCCCATAGATGTGTCTGGTATAATGCATTGTATTAACATCATAATGCAGTAGACTAAATGTAATACATAGAGGATATTCATATTTTTGCAACGAATATGACATATATGTTCATCGAGTGGTGTGAAATGTCCATATTTCACGATTGCCTAACAAAAATATGAATATTCTATTTATTATATTGCAGAAGTTGGGACAATGTTAGTATTCCGCAACGATATATTCCCCGATGCGCTATGTCAACGCGTTTTTGATAAAATGTTCGATTGGAAACAATGTTTTCTCTATGCGAAATGTTTCTTTACGGGCCGGGACGACGTAAAAGTGTAGTTTGAACCCGATGTTTACTCCTTTATATAGCAGTATCGGCCTCGGAAATGTGTCCGTTCTTTCCCGACCTAGCAATGATGATAATTGTTTTAAAACAAAACAATCGATAGCTCGAAAACGCGTTGACATAGCGCATCGGGGAATATATCGTTGCGGAATACTAACAGTGTCCCAACTTCTGCAATAGGCGACAATGATATAACTCGGTTGAAATTTCGTGAGAGTCCGTTGTTTCGAGGCCGTCCGGGTTCGGCCTATTAAAAAGTTCGTAACCTTGTATAATAAAGTATATGGAGGGGGTAAAACAAAATGTTTAGCTTATTTTTGTTTCATTTATTGATGTTTTTAGGCATATTTAATGTATTTATAGACCTCGGTCCGTTACTTCAACCTGTGCGTTTGTTAAGCCCTTACAGTGTTCAGACTGAGAGCAGTGCTCAGCACTGTGTTGAAACGCTGAGGCGTACGCCAAATACTCTCCATTTGGGCTGAGCAAGTATTAAAACTTGACGCTCAGTACAGCTGCTGGTTACAAGCAGTTCGGCGTTGTTTAGACGAGCATTGCGTTTGTCAAACCTCGCTGAATGTGGAGACCAGGGGCTCGTTTCACTAAAGTTCTCACGACAGTAAAATGTTCGTAAGTGCAAAATTATGATAGTCTGTAAATTTCACATTAACAATGTGTTCTTGTAAACTATTATTGGATTTACATTTATTGAGCATAAGCATATGCAGCCTATGCTCAATAAATGTAAATCCATCAATTGAAATTTACAGACTATTCTAAATCTGCACTTACGAACATTTTAGTCGTACGAAGTTTAGTGAAACGGGCCCCAGGAACTGAGCTGATCATTGTAGGAGACATATTTCCAGACCCATGGAACAAGCCCCATGCTCGGCTATTGCTCGAGGGATAGCCCAGCATGATCCACCAGGCTCATCGCCCAGCTACAGCCTGAGATGTCGGCATATGTCAGGCTGTGAGCTGGGGATAGCGTTCATGTAGACAGCTCAGAACATCGATGAGCTGAGTAGCTCAGCTCGGATAGTCGCTCGGCTAAGGAGTTCATGACATTGCTGAGCTAGGTAGCCCGGCTTATTGCTGAGTGGTGTTTCCCGGACACATATCCCAGCAATAATAGAATAGGTTCAGCTTCAATTAGGATATACTATGCTGATCGACAGGACTGTCATCAGATAGTTAGTCCAGAGTAGGGTACGGGCATGTTAGCTCAGAGTTGAGACGAACTACACTCCCGGCAACACATATAGGTTCATGATAAGACGCCCAGCTAGTAGTATCGCTGATACCACGAAATGA
The DNA here is from genome assembly GCA_029237695.1 of Conchocele bisecta. NCBI lineage: Eukaryota > Metazoa > Mollusca > Bivalvia > Lucinida > Thyasiridae > Conchocele > Conchocele bisecta. Next base: position 87,533,890 of record CM055273.1, read on the forward strand.
ACACTGTACTTGTGGAATTAATATACAGCGACAGTGGCATAGCACATGCCAGATATGGGAATCACATTAGTAGTGTTTCACCATTGTAGCCGAGACACTCCGCCCAGAATATTGCTTGTAGTTGATTATTGTTAAATGTAATGTCTTGACTATTTGTGCTCATCCAATCATTGTAACGATCATTGTCCATAATCATTGGTAACCAATCATTGGCGAGATACGCCCGAGGAAAATCTATATCTGTATATATATTGTAAATAGTGCCCAGATATGTAGTCTCAGCCTCGTCGCATGAGATGGGCTGAGAAACCAGTTATACAGACCCAGTTTGATACCAGGAATGTTATAATTCTATTATTCGGTTGTCAGGCTGGACCCGACTTATGAGAATAGTAGGGTATAAACTTGGAAAAGTCGCGGGAATACTTCCGGCCTTCGTCCAGTATTCCCGCGAATTTTCCAAGTTTATATCCCCGATAAATTCCACAAAAAGGCCATTCATTCCCTATAATTCCATCATTTGAAATAAATTCATCAAGAAAATGTGTCTATTTTGACAGACGGCAGCCATTTGTTTACATTGACAGCACTGACAGCGCACCTGTAGAAAGTAGTTCGGCGTGGGAGTTTACTGGAATATACATTTTGGACAGAGACTTGCTACGGGCAAATCAAATGTTAGGGAATTGTGCAAATATGTTTGTGCTGGAATTATACTGTAATAAATGGAAGCAACTTACATATGACTGCTGCAATATTTAGAAGTTGTCCGAATACGCAACTTTCTGGCGGGTGTGTACCGGTGTCGCTGTAATGGTAAGCAGACAATACTCATCCAGTTATCATGTGCAAGGATTTAAAGTTATAATATAGGAAACCAGCAAGTCAAGAGAAACAAAATTGCCGTGAATACAAACAAAAATCGCCTATATATACGGATTATTAATATGTACTAGGCATTTTGAGTCGATTGTTGTCATGGCAACTTTTATGTCTCTGACTGTCTAGGCACACTTAGGATTTTTTTATGTACTTTACCACCCTTGCCACGCTTTATCCACATGTGGTATTATATTCGATGGCATTGATTAACACTAACAGTGTCTACTTCAAATGTATGATGTGGGCACCGTCGGTTAAAGTTGGAAAAGTCCACTTCCGTCTGCCTGTTGTGACCGGTTCGTTGGGGCCTGCCATACGCCATCGTATTACGTACATTTACATTCGCAATCACAGGTGTTTCAAGCGTGTCTTGGAAGGTCAATTAGTGTTTGTATATACATGCAACACATTTCTAAACTACATGTATATACAAAACAATTCAAATGCGCCCGCATCTTAAGATTATTTAATTTAAAGGTACATGCCCACTCAGTAGACATAAACTGTTCTTTATAGGAATTAAATGAGTGTATAATTGTGTCACAATTCCACCAGTTCTAAAATTACGAGTGCCCGCTATACAGATATAATCATTTAGTAATATTTACTCGCTGAGGTATCGGGCTATCATATGGTATCATGTGGTATCATATGCAAATGAGGCATGATATTTTTCAATTATTTATACTAATTAAATGTGTCACCTGAAACAATAACATTATCGACCAATTATAAAGTATGATCATTGCACATCAAACAATAAATACAGAGAATAAATAATAATGTCCGTTAACATTTTAAGGAAATACGGTTATCGCTGATATCAGTGTGGAAATTTACGTCCGATATAAAATGTATAATAATGCCAATCAATACTTGAGGTAATGGTGAATGAATGTTAATTTTGGCAGAAAATGTCTCAGATAATGTTATTGATATAAGAACATTTTGTGCCTACTGGGTGGGCATGTACCTTTAAGATATATATGGTTATACACCAGGCGCATTTTAATTGTTTTGTATAATGTTTATAAAGTTGTTTTATGTATGTACAACAATAATTAACCATCCAAGACACTATTGTGTTCGCAAGGTATTTGATCCTACTTGCATATATATGGGCCGCGCTCTGTGAAAACCAGCCTTAATGACAACGTCATGAAAGCCTGAAAATGACGTCGCAAAGTTACGCTTAAATCTACCAACGTCACGTCGGATTTTGACACTTTAAATAGTTTCGTCATTGCAATAAGTTGACGTTGTCCTATTTATAACCGTACGCCTTACTATTTGTGGCTCACAAACATTTTAATGCTGGATAGGCGTAGCAGAATTGTACAGTTGTTTCCATAGTGGTTCAGACAGTTGTCTATTTTTTCGGTTTCCTTCAAGGAAACACGTAGTGAATTTGTCGATTATTTTGTGTGTCACAGGCATATTTTCTGAGACACAATCATCATGATTTACATACTTGTAGCCACCAGAGACGTAGCCTACCGATTTGTATCTGTATCTGCTACCACTTACATGTACCGTGTCACGTAATTTTTAAAAATATCACATTGAATCAGCCGTACGATTGCCGTTTGATAACAATGTAAATATTCTTTAAAATGACCACTTGTAAATATGGTTGTATGGTTATATGAATGTATAGCAATTTTACTAGTATATTTACAATCATTACAGACACTGATCAGACTGCACAGATGCACAGGTCTCCAACATTTACACATTTAAGAAGCCCGACTTTGGCAGATTGTTGTTGATTTTTTTACATTGGACTACATTGTACTAAACAATGTACGTCTGCGTGCTTTGTTATTTATCAAAGGGCCGTTCTAGTCGGAGGCGTGTAAATAATATAAAGAAAATACAAACACACATTCCAGATTTGCAGATTAAACGCGTCTAAATTCAAACGAGCCGCTTCGAACAATAGTCGCAGGGTGTGGAGCGTCATTCAAACAAAATCAATGTTGTGATGGGGACAAATTTAGTGTGTAAATCACTGACTGGGTTATTGTATATGTTGTGTGCAGCTATGCAAAATATACATGTACGTACGCCACGGTGCTTTTTCAGGGGCGGATTCAGGTTTGTGGTGAGTGGGGGGGGGGGGGGGGGGGGCTGGACTTCTTAATTCAAATAGGGAGACTGCTAGGTGGGTCCGGCGATATGCCCTCCGGAATATCTTCGATATCTACACCCCATTTTGCTGCGTTATGGCGCATTTTAGAGCAAACATATCGTTACTCGCCTTTTAAATTTTAGGGGGGCGGTGGGCGGCGGGCGGCGGGCGCGGCGGGCGGCGGGCGGCGGGCGGCGGGCGGCGGGCGGGTTTTCTATCGTTAATTGTAACACTTATACAACCATGGACCTCCTACCTACTAGTAGTATAGAGGGTGGGAGCACAAGGTCCAAGGCAAGCATGAGCATGACCTCAGTAACCCCAGTGACGAAATCGATTTTCCCGCCAAAAAATCGAATTTTGATTGGATGTACATCCGTACCCGTCAAACTCAGCATTCCTGATTGGCCGCCGTTATCCTACCGCGTCGTTTTCCCCGCCGAAAGTTTTCCCGCCAAACATTTTACCCGCCGAATTTTTTTTTCCGCCAAATGTTTTCTCCGCCGAAATGTTTTCCGCCAAAATTCAAAAAAATTACTTTCACCCCAAAGACAAAAGAAAACATGTAAGATGCTCCTCATTGTACTTCTGTGTCATATAATTTGGGGGCTTCCCGGTTAAAAAACGAAGTGTGCCACAGTGTATCGAATAGTTGCGATTTTGTCGTGTACACACGGAAGGCCATGGTGCTGTTATTCATTCGCCCAAAGAAAATGTCGATTATATTGTTTCTAGTGTGTGGAATGAAATGATGGAATGATCCTCATCTTTTTCTTTCCTTCTAGTGGGGTTTGAACTCAGGTGTTCTAACGCGAGGCAGGCCATTTGGCTAGGGCAGACAACAGAGGCTGGATTTGACCGAGTGTAATCGCTTGTAGCTGGGCTCTACCTACCTAAAACTAAAGGGCTTCAAATAAATGTTCTGTTATGTCCCTCTACTATATAACACCGTAACTCCTCACTCCTCCTCATTCAGTGGAAAGACTTCGAGATGTTCACATGCGATATTTGTTCCAACGAATTTAAAAAGCGAGACAACATGTTGGGGCATAATAAGACCATGCATAACAATGACGAAAGCGTTCGGATAACGAATCGGATGTCAACCAGAGTTTGAGGAGCGGGTTGTAAAATACACGTAGAGTGCTGGCGATACAGAAAGGCGCTGATGAACAGTTTCGTGAACAAAATGTTATGGTTTAACGCGCTGCGTAAAGAACCCGTCAATACGACTATAAAAAAAACTGTTTCCGATCTCAAAATGCACGAAGATTTCGAGGATGAGGAAGCCTGGAAGTCCGCCACCAGTAAGAGGAAGTACTTGTTCGATCACATCTTGAAATGTTACAAAGCGCCGGAACTGGAAGAAGACAAACGCATGGATACAGAAGACTCACAAAGTGGAGGAGGAGGGACAGACGTTAAGACGCCCGCAATCTCCCCAGTGTACCCGGCGCAGCAGCAAGTGGAAATGGCGAGAAGCGAACTGGAAAGAAAGAGTAGGAAGAAGGCCGCGTCACCTATCCAATTTTATATATTTTAGCGTCTCTGTCCATCGGTGACGCGGCCTTCTTACCGGTGGCGGACTTCCAGGCTTCCTCATCCTCGAAATCTTCGTCCATTTTGAGATCGGAAACAGTTTTGTTTATAGTCGTATTGACGGGTTCTTTGCGCAGCGTGTTAAACCATAACATTTTGTTCACGAAACTGTTCATCAGCGCCTTTGTGTATCTGTCTTTCATTTGTTCATATACGTGCTCACGGGTATCGGACTGATCGCCAGCACTATGCGTGTATTTTTCAACCCGCTCCTCAAACTCTGATTGACATTGTTCGAACGCCACTTCCACGAGTAAATTCCAGGAATCCTCCTCCTCCTCCTCAGAGGTTTCACTCGAACTTCCTTCATCCGATTCGTTATCCGAACGCTTTCATCATTGTTATGCATGGTCTTCTTATGCCTCAACATGTTGTCTCGCCTTTTAAATTCGTTGGAACAAATAGCGCATGTGAACATCTCGAAGTCTTTCCACTGATTGAGGAGGAGTGAGGAGTTACGGTGTTATATAGTAGAGGGACAAAACAGAACATTTATTTTAAGCCCTTTAGTTTTAGGTAGGTAGAGCCCAGCTACAAGCGATTACACTCGGTCCAATCCAGCCTCAGTTGTCTACCCTAGCCAAATGGCCTGCCTCGCGTTAGAACACTCGAGTTAAAACCCCACTAGAGGGAGAGAAAAAGATGAGGATCATTCCATCATTTCATTCCACACACTAGAACAATATAATCGACATTTTCTTTGGACGAATGTTGAACAACATCATGGTCTTCCGTGTGTACACGACAAAACCGCAACTATTCGATACACTGCCGCGCGTTCCTAACTGTGGCACACTTCGTTTTTTAACCGGGAAACCCCAAATTATATGACACAGAAGTACAATGAGGAGCATCTTACAAGTTTTATTACAAGTATTCGGCGGGGAAACCATTTGGCGGAAAAACAATTTCGGCCGGGGAAAACATTTGGCGGGAAATATTTCGATGGGGGAAACATTTTGCGGGAAAATTTCGGCGAGAAAAAATTGGATGACGTCACTGGGGTCACTGAGGTCATGCTCATGCTTGCCTTGGACCTTGTGCTCCCACCCTCTATGCTACTCCTACTAGTACGAGGTACATGTACATGTGGGGGTCAGTGCAGCATTTTCCCATAGACCTGCTACCTGCTAGTACAGGAAAATGTTCTTCCCGCTTTCTAAGATGTAAATTTAATTCCGACAGTCGGGGAATGGACAGTCGATTTTTAATTTGTTTAAAAATGCCCGGGCGTGTCCGACTACCCTCTAGACCCCATCGAACGCTGAAGTCATTGATATGTGCAGCCATAGGCCTATTCAAATTATGGTAATTCATTTCTACAGAAAAGAAATGCATCTGTTTCAATCACCGATACGATGTGCATATAATTTACAATTTCCAACACCAGGAATGCCGCTTAGTTTTTTGATCTTTGGTGACGTAATGTCTGAATCAATAAATTACGTCACAATTAACTGTAAATGACGTAAATTATATTCTGACCTAAATTCTGAAATAATTACAATGTATCTTTCTGACGACATGTGTATATGAATATATTATGGCGATGGTGGCAAATTACGAAGCCACAGGTCGACTAATTATAGATTTAAAATCAATAGTTGTGCGTTTGTTTTGTTCACTACATGTACATATCATAGTTTTATTCTGATCAATGTTTGATAGTATGCATACTAACACTTGTAGATACATTTAGCGTAACGTATCAGCAAATACAGTTTACAGCACGCACCGTCAATGAGTCTATGATCACTCATTTCTACTGTACAGCTGTAGGCTGTTGAGTTTCATTGTACAAACGTCGCCGTTTACAATAACGTCATTTTCTGGATGACGTTACGTTTTTTTCAGTGCCTGATTCACATGGTGCTACAAAAAGTGAGATAAAACAAACAATATTAAACATAATTGCATTTTCTTTTCAGAATATTTTTTTGAAAGGTGTCCGCATCAGAAAATGTACAAAGGTGAAATTCAAAAATGTTGGTTTTCTCAGAGCGCGGCCCATATATAATCATGACTTATAATTGAGACACGTTATGTGATTGTGTACCTAAGATCATGTGCGATATATAAATATTTACACGACATACGATGTTTTCCGTAAATGACATCGAACGTTGACGAAAGTTTCATAGCATGTCGCCATCTTTCGACGTCATTTACAGAAAATATCACAGTTTGTGTAAATATATTTCATTTAAAATCGCACATGTTCTTACGTTCAAAATCACATGGCGTGTCTCATATAAGGTTAACAAATATGTTCATTTTAAATTGTATACGTGCTGCATAAATATCTAATACAAAGGTTGAGGAGGTGTATACATTTCCAACCTTAAAATGTCCAATGAATACATGAATGAATGGATGGATGGATGGATGGATGAGATGAGAATGAGAATGAGAATGAGAATGAGAATGAGAATGAGAATGAGAATGAGAAGAGAATGAGAATGAGAATGAGAACGAGAATGGATGAATTAATGGAATGAACTGGAATGAATTTGAATGGAACAAATGAATGAATGAATGAATGAATGAATGAATGAATGAATGAATGAATGAATTAGAATGAATGAATGAATGAATACAATAATGAATGAATGAATGAATGAATGAATGAATGAATGAATGAATGCATGAATGAATGAATGATTGAATGAACGGCCGTTAAAGTAACATGTATACATTACCTTATATAGGGGAATACGGGCTTTACATGGTCGTTGGCAACGGCTATGGAATATCTGTAGTGAATACAATACGAACACAGTGAAAAGAGTACAAGTTGGTGGTTTCATAATGACCCATTGGCCAGTGGTAATTATTAGATGTATAATTACTAATTATACAGTGTATGCTAAGATTTAGATGTCTTAGTTTCGTCTTTCTGTCTGTTCGTCATTCGAACTGACTTTCAGTTTTGCATTGAAGAATTATGCGGTTGCGTCTGGGTCAAATATTAACTGATAGGCCCTAATTGCGTTAAAAGTGTTTAATTATATTATGTCTGTATGTAAGCAAATACATTAGAAAGCAAATGGCAAATAAACAAATGAAAGTATCTCTTAGGAGATAACTGTATTGAAATTTGTAATTTGGGGAGATACTCGGTGGTATTAGAGTTGTAAATACACCGAGTATCTCCCCAAATTACAAATTTCAATACGGTTATCTCTATTCTAATGTACGACCATAACTTCTGACTCATTTTCCTGATTTCTGAACCAAATACCAACCAATATTGGCATCCCCATTACAGCCCCCACTATATTTAGGATATAGTGTGATTTCGGCATTGGCAATTAGTCCATTTGACGTTACTATACGTTTAATACACAACCTAGAAATTGTGTTTAATATAAACTTTTATTGTTGATTTGTATTCTTATGGTGTCCTACAACAAATTCAGCTTGGTTGCCAAAACGTCAACTTTGAGCAACTTCCGTAATTTGCATAAATCCAAGATGGCCGCCAAATGATATAGAAATGCAAGATATCCGATATATATCGTATTAAAGAAGCAGTATATATGTGAAAGTACTTGTACATATGATAGATGCAGTAATTTCCATCAACTGCAAGTTGACCCAATTTGCATACATCCAAGATGGCCGCCAATTGTTATAGAAATACATTATTTGCAATATATACTGTAAGGCATCAGCTATATGTATGCAATAATACATGTAAACGTAATATGTGCAGTAACTAATAAACTAAGGAATGTTTTCCGATCAACTGCAAGTTGAAACTAATTTGCTAAATTTCAAGATGGCCGCCATTTCAAGATAATCGTTAATTTTGAGAGTAAATTGCCACGTGTACTATCCATGTACGTACAATTTGCCTGCACAGAAGTCTTGGCTTACCAAATTGTTTAATTTCCTTCTTTCTGACGCATTTTAGAATCACACGCTAATTGTTAAATTTTAGGGTGGGGGACATATCATACATTGCATCTGTTGTTCCTACCAGAAGCGTTTTATTTCTCAAATATTTGCTTTTTGGCTGTTATTTGTCCCGATGAAGATGCTCCAAAATCCACACAGGTATGTAACACATTAGTATATAGTATCTCTATCATGTATACAAGATTATATTATTGTGATTCTTGGAGTTAACATGCAACTGAACTGCATATTTATAGCAGAGGAAACGACTTGTTTCAGAGCACGAGGGTTACTGGAAAGGCGTTTCGGGTGACTGGTTTGGCGAGCAAACTGTCATCAGGTCATGACTGTCTGTTTATCTTGTTTTTGAGTTGATTTACACATTCCCCATCATCATACATGAGCCAGACCGTGTGGACTACATCTAATGTGCTGATGCACCAGGACATTCTGCGCAGAAACATCACCAGGATAAGTTGAAGTACTTGCGTGTATCAGATTCAGAGGATCGTCGGTGTCGCATTGGTGCAGATGTAGAGAAGTACCTGCCTACTAGCAAAGCGATGTATGGTCTCAAGAAGCAGGAAAATGGCAAAAGGGGCATGCCAATAATCCACCTCGAGAATTTCTCCGGGTGTTGATGATTGGTCAGCGGCTATAGATGGAACTTGGGCGCCTCTTCGCTTACGAGCTCTGTTTCGGACCTCCATCCATCATCGATGAGCATGGTTGTCTCCGCGAAAGCAACAAGTCAGGAATGGTAAAGCGCCTCGGTATGATCGAAATTGTACCAGCCGCTCCAGAGATTGTGATCGTCGATGCTTACCACCTGTTGCATCGTATCGTGCGGCCACATGGCGACAGCGCCTCAAATCTGATAAGTGTCCATCCACACTGAGAAAATCATTCTCTTTGACAAGTACCAGGATGTATCTGTCAAAAATCACGAAATAATGCGGCGGGCTGGTGATGTTACCATCAACTACAAATGCTCCATCTGCAGGCAACTGCCCAACTGTCATGAAGAGCAAAATCAACAAGCGGAGACTGGCGAGCGTGTTGTCTACATTTAGTCGAGGAGGGAATGCGACAATGGATACTCACGATGACGGAGTGTTTGCCTTTGACCGTGATGAGGCGGACATCGCCATGATCTTGTATGTCCTTTAGGCTACAACGTCTGAAAAACGTGTGATCCGCGTCCTTAGCGACGACACCGATGTATTCATCCTGCTGTTATATTGGGTGTATCGAGAGGAGCTGCTGAGTTAGGTACAGATGGAGCGCCGGCATGGGACAGTGTTAGATATCAACGCCAGTTGCGTTGACCTAGGGCCAAAGTATCTGGACCAGCTGAGCATGAATGCACTCAGTGGTTGTGATACGACGTCATATCCGTATGCCAAAGGCAAGATCAGTACGCTAAACATATTGCTGGATGGAGGCTTTCCCAGTTTGGCTGAGGTGCTGGGCGAGGTGTTGGTCAACCACCGGGGACATCTATGGAGTTTGCCCGCTAATCGCTCTTTACGAAGAAGAAACGTTTTTAAATCAAGCCTCTTCCTCCAACATCCATCAACCTATTACTTCATGTGCAGCGGGTCCATCTGCAAGTCATGCTATAGACAGCAGCGGATCAGCAAGCACCACCTGATGAGGCAGCATATATTACTCATTTTGGGTGGAAGATCCGGGATGGCTTCCCCATTCCTATTATTGATAAGGACGACACGCCTCCATCACAGCTGAGTGACGTGATTCACTGTCAGTATAAGATACATGATAAGAAGTGCAGCACTGGGGTGTGTTGCTGCCACAACGAACATATTTCATGTACATCATAATGTAATTTCTCTGGCGACCAGAGTTGCTACAATCCATATTCCATAAGAGAAACGGCCCAGGCTGGGAACGAGGATATCGACAGCGGGGGGCTTGCTTGGAGAACTTAAAGAGGAAAGTGTGTATGAAAGTGAAGTTAATGAGGATGTTGATTATTGTCTTACTGACCCTGATTACATGGATATGTAGGACAGGGTACGGTGTGATAGGGTTTGACGGGTTTCAACTCAATCCATTATTGTGACTCTTGCAAATGCGGTAAGTGAAACACTAACTGGCTGATTATGAGACTTGAAAATGCAGCAAGTGCAAGGTAAATATGGCAGAGGCACACTTTTTCTTCTTGACTGCCCCCTCTCAAAGCGTCATGCTACTGAAACATCCAGTACAACCCCACTTCTGTGATACTTGACATACCACGTGAAGCGTCACGCATGCATACCTATGTGCATGGGCAAATGTGTAACCTAATAGTTCTGTGCAGGCAGGTTGTACACACATGGATAGTACATGTGCAGCAATATATTCGCAAAATTAATGAAAAACTGAGGGCCAACTTGAACTTATGCCAATTGGGCTCAACTTGCAGTTGATTGATATACATTCATTAGATTATCAGTTACCGCATTTATCATAAGTATGTACATGTACTTTCTATTATATATTGTTTCTACCATACAATATATATCGGATATCGTGTATTGCTATAAAATATGGCGGCCATCTTGGATATATGCTTTTATTTGATGAATAATTACTGCGTCTGTCCTATTTATTGAGCATGTCTTGCATATGCAGCCTATGCTCAATAAATGTAAATCCAATAATTGTTTACAAGAAAACATTGTTAATGTGAAATTTATAGACTATGCGTATCATAGATTTGGCCAACAGTTCGTCAGCAGCAACACGTGGAACAGTATTATACATCAAGGGCGTCGTCAGGGGAGGTTTAATGGGTTCGTACGAACCCCGTTTTGTTTAGCCATTAGGATTCTTTTTATCGCAATATGCCAATTTTCAGAAATACGCTTCGTAAATTGACCCGAAACTCTTTGCCCAGGTGCTAGTTGTGTCCAAACGTACCCGCATGCAGTTATTTAGCTTCTAGAAATAACAAACTCTCCGGTCTGTGAAGCAACCGAAATATGTAAGGGGCCCAGGCCCCCTGGGCCTCTTACAGATTTCGGTTGCTTCACATCAGATAATCGAACCCCCTTTTCAAAAATGCTGTTGACGGCCATGTACATCTGTATACTTTACATACGTGATGATGAAGGTGACTGGTATAAAGATGGCCATAAACACGGGCAGGTAGTGATGCTTGGTCTCCAACATCCTGCCGCTGTATCGCTACGCCACTCTCGCTGTCTAGTCTGCAACATCATAGCCATGGTCCTATACTCAGGTATTGTACAGGGGCGGATCTGGAGGGGGGGGGGGGGTTCCGGCGTTGCAACCCCCTCGTTCAGCCACGGAGTTTACATAGATCACAGTTTACCACCAGTTGGAGTCGGAATTTAAATGCCGTAAAACACAGGAAAGTGCATTTCGAAGAGCTCGAAAATTGGACAACCCCCTAGTTGCGAATGATAACTCTTGCAATTACCCCCCCCCCCCCCACCCCCACGTGGGAGTAAGTGAGTGTAGTAAGTATAAGTAAGCAGACACAATTCTTCATCTACCGCCTTTTCCACGCTTTGCTGCCGACTAACATTTAGCTATTAAACACATTAAATTAAACAAATATTTATTTATAATTACCTTTTCACCAAAAACAATAAAGAGATCCTCCATAATGAATTGTTTTATTTGATGAAATTCCATAATATATTGATTTTATTGTGCAAAAAACACACAATTGTATCAAACAAAATATTTGTATCCCCCTAATTTATACAGTATCGTCAGATACAGTTAAAGGTACATGCCCACGCAGCAGGTTACACTGTACTACTACTTTTCATTTTCTGTCATGCCTTATATGAGCCATTTTTCTACCCACTAACGAGTTATTTTTAATTACGGCGCGTGTTAATTGGTGTTAAATCGCATTTTATATGCCGCGACCAGAAAGGGTATTTTCCGACCTCGTGCTATTTTTACCAACACGCGTTACGTGACACGGTCAATCATATCACATCTTTGACATGCGCAGTGAAGTATCGGAAGTTGAGAAGAAATATCTCTGTTCGAGTCCAAATCTAAATATACACGTAACTCTTTCCATTTGGTGATCTGGTCGCCAATATTAACCAATATTAACCACTCTCTCTCTCTCTGTACTGCCTGTCCCTCAGACATTGTGCCTTTTTTTTTTTTTTTTTGGCCGACGCCGTTTCATACAATTTCCGTTTTGGACGTTTCGACATGTTGATATTCTTGTTTACATATTGGGAAGCCTACTGGCGCGCGTAGTATACTGCGCATGCGCACCGCAAGCCGTGATGTGACAGTCGTCGTCCCCGCACATTATCAAAATAGACTGTTACCGCCGCGCGTCGCTAACAGTAAATTGATAATTAATACATGATTATATTTGTATAGCGGGCACTCGTAATTTTGAGAACTAGTGGAATAGTGACATAATTATACACTTATTTAATTCCTATAAAGAACATTTTGTGCCTACTGCGTGGGCATGTACCTTTAAGTCAGCGTCCGATGTATGTTACTATTTTTAGGTATCGCCATTGTATTTATCTATATTTAGAAGAATTACCTATGGATGTCGGTCGCCATTTTTGCAAACAGGTGTATTCGCCGGAACTCGTGTACTTACTATGTGGTCTATGTCGGCCATATTAGTGTGTACAAGCCATCAGTCAGTTTTACCTCTTGTTGCGTTTGACACATGGTGCAACATCTTCTACATATGTTAAGCAACAACGCAAGATGGGTTGTTTTCATCACACTTATATACAAAGTCTGATTTCTGAAGAGTTTTTGACCTGTTGTTATTTTTTTTTTGAGAATCCAGTAATGGCAGTGTAACAGGCAGATAAATACACAGTGCTGTCAATATATACCTGTATTAACATACATACTTCGTCAAATACAATAACATGGAAGCAGTCATCTGAGTGTATTGTCACTGGTGTCTTACTCCCCTACTATGCGAGTAGATATGGCTTTACATATGGGTAATGTGTACACTAACAATAAACTGTGCATCAGATAGAAACATTTACACATTTAAATATATTTTGAGATTGACGGGAGAAATGCTCAGATATTTGTGTTGTTTTCTGGCATAATGTTTATAGCACGCTGTTTTCAATTCTGTCTATGATGCATTGCACCACATTTTATTACTTTAAACAAAATTGTTGTATATTTCAAACGGTCGAAGTTGTGAAACTGTACGATGGCTTGTGCATACAAAGATGGCGGAGATTGGAAACTCGATGTACCATATAGTATACAGTAATACGACAATATGCAACATACATTTATATAAGATTCATACACCACATCATATACCATATCACTCTTTTGAAGCAATTATAATTGAAGACAAGTGTATCTTGCTATGACCTAATTCCTTAACCCTTTCAACGCCACAGACCTCTGTTAAAATGTTTGCAAACAGCGGGCTCGTAACGGGATCTCATCAGGATCTGCACCATTTGTGGATATTTTCTTATTCCTAAAAAGCAATATATCCCTTTCCTCTCTCTCTCCCTCCCTCTCTCTCTCTCTCCTCTCTCTCTCTCTCTCTCTCTCTCTTAGAGGCAGAAACGATATTGAAGTCCAGTCAGAGCTCCAGATAAGGTGTTTATTGGCGTATTTTTTACGCAATTATTTTAGCTGAATACGCATTGATTATCAAAAGTGGGAGTACAAAATACGCACAGCAATGTGACAATACGTATTGATTTTCAAATTGAGTACTGAAAATACTGTCATAAAGTTGACTTTTTTGCAGCTCAAATAAGTGAATGTTTAAATGTGTTATATGTTTCATCTGTTCCCTATTTAGTAATGAAGAAAATCAATAATCCATTTGTAAAAGTAAAATACGCAATGCTTTTTAAATCAGAGGGTATAGTATGCTTCAGAAACAAAGCTTATCTGGAGCTCTGAGTCCTACGTTTCGTCTCTACATTGCGTACATAACCACCTGCGTTAATCTTACCACGCAATAGCTATCGCGTTCGCACGCGAAAGTAAAAAATATTTCCATGTCCCCTCTGTGCCACCGTACTACACTGCTTGTACATACGTATGAACTCATTATTGTATGTCGTACCACAATGGTGTATTGGCTGAAAGCACAAGCATAACGTAATGTAGTATGGAATGGTAAACAGCGTAGCACACTGATCAGACTGCACACATGTGCTCCTTGATATGTTGCTACAATGGTTGCACATACATATGAAACCATTAGTGTACTTGTACGAAATACCACAATGGTTTATTGGTGAAACGTGATGTAGATCCTTGTTCTTTATGAATGACATACTCGCACAGACAAAGTGCAATGTTGTATGGGATTGCCATATGTGTATGCCCTGATCCGGTTGTGTACACGTATGTGCTCGAACGATAAACGAACGTTAGTGTATTGGTAGCCAGCGTAGATCCTTACCATGTAGCACCGCTACCGCTACAACACTGCAGACGGTTATTCACTGAAATAAAACGGTTATGTTGAGTCACTTATGGCGACCAGTGTCGTCCTTGATCAGGCTGTACTGATCCCGGGCTCGGTCTGAGGCTACGCCGATCATACATATTGTATAAAGTCCATTATCTCAGCGGCCACCCAAATTATACTCATGGTGACTTATACAATATATAGATACCATTTAACATGTTTAATGCAGTGTAGTATTTAAATTAATTTGCTACAATACATATTTCGTAATACACTTCTACCGTGATGTGTCTCAATATCAATAACCGCAACATACAAACTACATGTACTTACAATAAATAGCGGAGACTATATCAATAAATCCTTATGTATATGCATTAATGCCAGTGCACCATACGTCTCGGTAGACTGACTGTTGAGATATGTAGTAGTATTGTTATATATAATAGATTGCAATTTAAAAGTATATATTGGCTTCCCTACGATCGATTCAGTGTAAAACTGCCAATCACGTAATAGTATCGTAATTTGAAAACACATTTATGGGCAGCACTCCATTCTAATGGACAGGTGCCCGCGATAGGGCCGGGCAACCAATAAGTTAGTTATAATTCACATATCAAGTTTTTATTTAAATAAATAAACTAATTTCTTCACTCGCTACGCTCGCTCGTAATTAATCCATTAACCATTCAATGAACTATTACTTATTGTTCACATAGTGCACTTTAAAGAACTGAATGCTGCGGTCGCTAGCGCTCCCTCGCATTTAATTCCTTAAAATTCCAATATGTGAACAATAACTTATACATGTCTATATACGCACGGATTTGGGTCCACGTTGAACAAGGTGTATGATCACGTGGTACTAACAACAACAACAACAAGTACTGAAATTTCCAGAATCCATCTAATTGAAAGTACGTATTCTTTTATAGTGTTCTTATTACGTAACGGATTTTGATGAAATATGGCGCATCAAACGCGTCTTGTTCAGCTGCATTTGGTGGTCTCTGTATTTTCGCCTAAACTTATGTCGTTTTTGCGAAGAATCGATTTCCGTGTCTCCGACACGGAAATCGATTCTTCGCAAAAACGACAGAAGTATGTGCCAAACTCCCTGGACCACCAAATGCAGCTCATAGTCCAGGCTCCCTAATACAAGTCCGCATATACTTTTCGCGGCGCAATTTTTGACACTTGATTCTGGTAATATGACCCATAGGCTACGATAATAACCCAGGTAGACTTTCGATATAGGCGACAAACGTCAATGAAGAGAGAAAATCCAAGATGGCCGCCGTTTTCACTCATAATACACTGGATGAGCCATAATTTCATATATAAAAGACATGTGGACATAGTTTTGGTATCGTTTTTTTTTTACTAAAGTATATCCAACATATTGCAACTGTTTGTGTTACAAAAGACTCCTATTTGAAGCCACAAATACAAGATGGCCGTTGTTTTAAACAGGAAAAACACTTTGTCAGACATCAATTTATCTCTGCAAGGCATGCATACATCTAATCAGTATTTATTTTCACTATCTGTCAAATTCATAACACTCTGGGCACGTTTATCCACAATCACTCGCGATATGCAAACAATAATCCAAGATTGCCGCCATAATTATTAAGAAAAACCTGTGTACGGCACACATGTATAGCTAAAATGACTACTGTAAAAGCTTTTTGCATATATTTGGAACATGTGTTTGGCATTGTTGCGACAATAATGCATTGCTACAATTCTGACACCTGTTTTTCAAAATGGCCGCCAAATTTCGACGATTTAAATCGCTCATATATATGAACTAAGAAGCAACTTTCCAATAAATAGTGAACACCCGGATATTTCAATAGGTAATACGAAAAATATACACCTTTAAATCATCTAATTTGGATGTAAGAACTTAAATCTAGAACAAAAAGAAAATTGCACCATTTATTGTATTCAACAACCAACTGAATCGTAGCACATTATAATTACGTCGATAACATGTATGCATAATTGTTTCTGTTACACTATAAGTCATCGTTCAATTAAACACCTGTAAACGTTATGCAAGTCTTAACAATACTATTCCAATTGTTTTCGGGTGAACAGCGCGATTGTGTTGTCACAGGTTTTGACAATCATTTGCTTTTTTTGTGGCAAAATGACACACACTTAACGGCACTAGATCTGCCACCACAGTTACATGTTGTTAGCACGGATACAGGTAATCGTTTCAAGAACGTTCTGGTTTCAGAGAACCATCTACATTAATCCAGCCAAAGTTGGTGGGATCAAGTGCGCTCATATCGTCCAAAAGTGTGATTGCACCGCGAACTACAAAGAATGATCGTGTTATATGTCCACGGACAACACTGGACGTTGGGAGAAGTTCATCTATAGCCCTTATAGCAGTGCGCCTGGTATGGTACTGGAATCGTAACTCATCAAACGTTGACTCGGTTGTTTTTGACCTAGAGCCAGACCATACTTGCACAAGATAACGCTCAGCCATCTGAATTTCATATTCGTCAAGAATGTCACTCTCCGAAATTGGCTCAGTACGTTTCTGGGTGACTTATAACGGCACTATGCTTTGTACCTAATTTGCTCACTGAGTCATCGCCGGTCGTGATATGCGCTTTAACAAGAACTTGACAGAGCGCGGCACCTAACTTCCCGTATAATATATGGAGTGGTATGAGTCGCCGTTTCGTACCTACACCATACTGTACCCTCAACTCCTTCATGTGTCTTTTCAAAATGTATTCCATGTATCGCAGCAACAGAACGACATTGTCGGTGTCGTTCGAAATTACTATGACACGTTCACATCCTCTTTCAACTGTCCAATTGGTATGTGGAATGATAAGAGCATCCGCTTCTTCCAGCCAGCTACTGAGTTCTGCTATGTCACCTGTGTGTCCTCCTTCGGGCTGCTCAAATAGCTGTGCGGGAAGAACTTCGCCATCCACAACCATTCCACTCAGTACCAGTGCATGTCTCTTATGTCACGAATGGCAACGTCTCGTACTAATATTTCCAGCTTTGACTTATTCGAAGCCAAAGTCCAGAATTTGTCCATCTGCTGTGGTATTGACACTGTTTCGTGCATCTCAACACAACCAGTTGAACCTGCACGACGTAGTCTCTCGCATTCTTTTATCAACAACTCAGCATAACTGTCAAAGATGATATGAGTTTCGTCTGCCTGAGAAACACCACGGGCACCTGAAATCACCTTCTTTATGACCTCGCCAAAGTGACCATATGATGTTAAATTATGTACCTGGCAAACTCTTGACATGAAATTTATTATAATTGTGTTTTTCAATACAGATTGTCTTTGGAAATCATAGTCGCTGTCAGTGAAGTTCAGCTCTAATTCTGTAATCAGCGCACTTTTTGTTGGTTTAGTTGGCAAATCACCATCGAACAATGGACTGCATGGGAGAAGATCAGAACTGTCATTGACATTCTTCGCTCCTTTGCCATTTCACAGTCACGTTGAGCTGAAGCGACGTCTTTGGTAGATATGGCATCCTCGATAGAGCCCAGTAGTGTAGCACGTGTACCTGTGTCAGCTGCGACATCAACCTTAGGAAGCTTCCGCTTTGATATAGTATCGCTCAATTTCTTCGATTTCTCAACATATCGCTCGCGCCGAAATTCTCTGTAAGCTCTATGTCCGTTCTCTATGACGCCGAGCAAACGCATATTTGTATCCTGGTGCACCACGCGTTTGGTGACGAAGTTGTGTAGTTGAACTAGTGTTACTGGAATGAGAAAAGGGTTTCCTCGGGACTGTATAAAATTAAGCAGACGCACAACATTTCTATCGAACAGCTCACCTTTCCGGCCGCTTAGCTCATGATGGATTGATGTGTCCATGTGCTCCATGATGCGATCATTTGTCGGTGCACGAAATATATTGGAGATGCCAAGAATTTCGTGGAAAAGCAACTGCCACTCAACAACTAATTCAGAGTTACGAGTTTGCCCGACAATGCCACCCTGGCTTTTGGATGTCCGTTGAATCGACTGTTCTAACTTCATATCGGGCGCTACAGCGCTTCCATCTCTGTCCTTTACCACAAACCGGCCACGCATGTATGACCTGTACAAGTCAGGGTGCTCTACCTCTCTCTACTTTGACTCTCTCGAGGTAATGTACCACAAGCCATGCCGATATATAGTTTATGGCATCAAACTCCTGGAATATTGCCATGACCGAGTCAACAGTTGAGACGTGAAGTGGCCAATTCCCATCCCTATCCGCGACAATCAGGTGCTTTATCTGAGTTACAATTCTAAATAGAAATACTCCCCAGAATTCACACAACTCCGACTTGGCCTCACATTCTCTTACAAATCGCAGGAACAACTGCCGCAGATTGCCGGATACAGCAAGAACCTCGGCAAACTTAGCAGATGAATAACTGTGCTGTTTTCTTTTCAAAACACTTTTCAGCTGTACCACAGATTCCAAAAATGCAACAAGTTTCATGACTAAGCCAGGACACCCTCCATGCTAGTGTATCCAATACTTCAGAGACAATTAGCATTCCCCGGAGTGACCGAACATAATGCACACCTGACAATACTGACTGCAGTACACGTTTCCCAAACACCTCAGACTCAATGAGTGCATCTTCCATACCACTACCGGTAATATATTTTCCAGCACAACGCAGCAACACCTTGGCCATGTGGAACATTCCCATCATTTGATATATGTCGTTGAAAACATCCGACTTCATAAAAATATCAGCGACTGTATGAAAAACTGCCTCATCACAGAAGACAGGAAGTCTTACCTGATCCAACTGAGCTCGAACACACTGAAAAATTGTGAGAGCTTTTCTCACTGTGGCATAATCTGTAACTGGAGAGGGAAATTAGTGAAATGAAATTAGTGCATGTATACCACCCCAAGGAGGCAGACCACCCGCACGACTATCTGGCAAACCACACCGGACCAAGGAGATCAGAAACTCGGAGTCACTAGCCTTCGTAACTGCAGAAGTGGACAGCGTTAAATCTGTGTTTTCTACTAGTTTGAAATTGGAAGGTAGACTTGGTCGCACGACCGGTTTGGTATGTTTGGGAACAATTTGGCAAGGAAGCGTTTTATTGACAGCATGGTTTACTATGAGGGATATCGGATACATCCTGAAACAGTACCATAACGGTGTCATGCGAACTTTGGGTGCCTGATAATGAAGAATTTTCTGCGAAGTCCGCATTGTCTAGTGCCCCTAGTGTGAAACCTTGTTTAGTGAACTGACTGGGAATGGGGGTACCTAGTGCTTTCGACGTTTGGATGGCATATGCCGATAAAAGTTACGGGAACCCCTCACCTCCTTATACACAGTCGATACACCGATGCGATTCATAGATGTCAAAAGCTCGCGACTTCGGCATTAAAACAGTCGGTAATTCAAACATTGTACGATTTGATTTTATTTAATGTTTTTAACGGCTTGTCAAAAAAATATTCATCCCTGAAATTAGAAGAACCCAGCCTGGTGCCAGGTATTCGATCACCACACCAGAGTCACTTAGCCCCACTTCCCAAAAGTAATATAAACATTATACGAACTCATCTTCTTTCTATTGATTTTCGAGTTATCTCCTTTTGTATTTTCGCCCACTGATTTCTTGTCCGGAGCATAACTGGGATATTTTTTTTGAATATTTTCATGAAACGTCACACTTTCATAGACCACGGCGGCCCACATGTGTGTTGCGGGCAAGAATTCTTGCCCGCAACACACATGTGGGCCGCCGGGTCTATGAAAGTGTGACGTTTCATGAAAACCTCTCAATAATTGTTTAAGTTATCTCCAGTTGTCGTTTCGTAGATTAACCCTTTCAACCCTAAGGAACTGGTATGGACTGTGATATGCTAATGTTCCGACCAATCCAATGGTCACAAAATGATTTTCAGATTCGTCCATTTATGAAAAGGGGGTGTTTTTGATCGAAGAAATATGAAAATATGAAATATGCAAAAAGTGCAGATCCTGATGAGACGGCTCGTTACGAGCCGGCTCATATGCATCTGCACTGTTTGCATAAACCGCTATAGCGGGATTTCGGGTTCAAAGGATTTCCTGTCACTTCAAAACTTGATTACTCTTTGAAATATTTTCATCATATTTCACACTTGCATAAACCACGGTGTCGCGTGCAAGAACGATAACTCTCACGTCTCACGTTACTAACATATTAGTTATATCCCGTTATTTTTTGATTGCCTGTAAGGATGGGTTGTGGCCTAAGGGTTAGAACACCCGATTTCCAATCCGGAGGTTGTGGGTTCAAACCTAGCCTAGGTACGGGGCGCCATGCAGGACAGGTTAATTATGTGTACAAAACCAATTTTGTCCAAACAAAATTGAGTTTTGTAACACTAAAAATCACAAAATTCAATTATGTAAAATTCTGATATACAAAATTAATTTTTGTTATAAAGGATTCAATTTTGTAAGACAGAATTGAGTTTTGTGAACAAAATTCAGTTTTGTGGGACAGAATTCAGTTTTGTCCACAAAAATTAGTTTGCGTAACTGATAGTCTATGTCATCTCTACGTTGATTGGTTGAGATCGGTCTTAGTCCATTTTACTAGATGGTGGAGTACACTTGCAGGTTTAAATATTTCAATGCGAAAATATAACCCAATATATCAATATTATACTTCAGAAGTTCTTTATGGACAGTTATTTTGGTTATATTATGATTACAAAATATATGCCTCTAGTTCTATCCAAGAATCTTATTGTGACTAATCATGTATGCGGATGCCAGGGCGGCCAAATAACAACTAGTTTATATAAACATTTTAACGATAGCATCGTTTTATTTCAAGTAACCAACATTGGGATAGCGTTATTAAATGTATGTTCATAGTCAATACATAATTACAATAAACGGTTGCTATGGCAACCAATTCACAAAATGTTATTTTCCATCCAAGTTCCATCATGTTTGTTGCTGATATATTTTTATACATATTATTCAGGCCACATTTTTGTAATACTGTATCTGACCAATGGTAGTCCTTCTTACATGCGTGTGCCATATTTGGGCAACAGAATCGAAACGTATGCAAATACGTATACGAAACGTATGCAGAATTGAATTTTGTGACACAGAATTGAATTTTGTGACACAGAATTGAGCTTTGTGGCACAAAAGTGAATTTTGTGACACAGAATTGAGTTTTGCCGCACCAAAGTGAATTTTGTTGACAAAATCAGTATATATTTAATTTTGTTTTGTTTTTGTCAAGTTTATAGGTACAAAAATGAATTTTGTTGACAAAATTGAGCCATGTCCCACTTGGCGCCCCGTACTAGGGCATCAAAACTACTTTCATAGTATTTCATCCCACTGCATGGTCTGTCGGATGAGACTTTAAACTGTGGTCCCGACCGTCTCTATATGACCTTAATTGTTGCTCGGACGTTAAACCCATTCACTTTCACTTTCACATTTGACATGCGCTTGTGGACACGCGTCAATTTCTAGTTAATGTGGGAGCGTAGCTAGTTGTTTCCCTTAGCAAACTATTAATAGAGATCCGGTCCTATGCTGTAGTTCAGTATTTATTTCTTACTGAATAGCACAAACATGAGTTCCGCGAACAGAGTAGATCCAGTTCAGACTGCACTTATGTATGCTAATTTCTCTCCTATGTAGCATAAGCCTGAGTGTGAAAATGTTGTTTGTGAGTTATATCAGCTGCCCACTGCTGCCCAGATGCCAGACAAAAACTGACCACGCTCGTTGTCGGATCTTAGCATCTTGTTAGAATCGTGGTCAGGTAGTGAGACTAGACTCGAATTAAATGGTTATATTGGGTACAATTATTACCGAACATTTCGGCATAAAAGGGCTAAACGAAATAGTTGTGGTATTATGATATATGTTAACAAGAGTTGTCAGAAGACAACGAAGCTCGCCTGTTGGCAGCCTTCATTCAAACTTGTCACAGTTGTATAAAAAAACATGAATATTATATAACTTGACCTTGGGATAAGGGGTATCCGGTGGACCTTGACATTGATGTCAATGGTAGAACGTTGGTCGTGGATTTGATATAGCATGATATAGCATATTAAGATGAATGCATGTATGAAATATTAATGCGCTCCCTGAAAAGAGAAGGAAAACAAAATTTAACCCATCGTTAAGTTTATGAACACACTAAGTTGGTGATTTTCTACAGCATGCTAGCTATTCACATGAGGAATGCATGTATAAATGTGCTAAGTTTGTGACCTTGGCCTTGGCGAAAGGGGTGGGGTGGGTCATGGATTTGCTGTATCACAATATAGTATCATCAGATGAATGCATGTATGAAATATGAAGGTGTTCCCTATAAAGAAACAGAAGTTATAAAAATACATTTACTCCAACGTTAAGTTTATGATCGTGGGGAAAGGGGTGGGATGGGTCATGGATTTGCTGTAGCACAATAGAGGATCATCAGATGAATGCATGTATGAAATATCAAAGCGTCCAAAGTGTAAAGAAACAGACGTTACACAACATTTACCCCAATGTAAAATCTATGAACATACCAAGGTTGTGACCTTGACCTTTGGGTAAGGGTTGGGTGGTGGGTTGTGGAATGTATGTATGAAATATCAAGGCGTTCCATCAAAGGAAACAGTTGTTATCAGACATTTACCCCAACGTTAAGCTTATGAATGTGTCAAGTTTGTGACCTTGACCGTGGGGTAAGGGGTGAGCGGTGGGTCATGGATTTGCTATAGCACGATAGAGTATCATCAGATGAATGCGAGTATGAAATATCAAAGGCGTTCCATGAAAGGAAACAGATGTTATAATACATTTACCCCAACTTTAAGTTTATGAATGTGCTAAGTTTGTGATCGTGACCTTGCGGAAAAGGGTGGGGGTTGGTCATGGATTTGCTATAGCACGATAGAGTATCATCAGATGAATGCATGTATGAAATATCAAGGTGTTCAAAGTGTAAAGAAACAGAAGTTACACAACATTTACCCCAACGTTAAGTTTATGAACATGCTAAGTTTGTGACCTTGACTTTTGGGTAAGGGTTGGGTGGTGGGTTGTGAATTTGCTACAGCATGATAGAGGGTCATCAGAGGAATGTATGAAATAGCCAGGCGTTCCATGAAAGGAAACAGACATTTACCCCAACGTTTATGAATGTACTAAGTTTGTGACCTTGACCTTTGGTTAAGTGATGGGCGGTGGGTCATGGATTTGATATAGCATGATAGAGTATCATCAGATGAATGCATATTTGAAATATCAAGGCGTTCCATGAAAGGAAACAGATGTTATAATACATTTACCCCAACATTAAGTTTATGAATGTGCTAAGATTGTGACCTTGACCTTGGGGAAAGGGGTGGGCGGTGGGTCATGAATTTGCTATAGCACGATAGAGTATCAACAGATGAATGCATGTATGAAATATGAAGGCGTTCCCTGTAAATAAACAGAAGTTACACAACATTTACCCCAACAAGTTTATGAACATGCTAAGTTTGTAACCTTGACATTGGGATAACGATTGGGTGGGCGGTTGGTCATGGATTTGCTATAGCATGATAGAGTATCATCAGATGAATGCATATATGAAATATAAAGGCGTTCCATGAAAGAAAACAGATGTTATAAGACATTTACCCCAAAGTTAAGTTTATGAATGTGCTAAGTTTGTGACCTTGACCTCGGAGTAAGGGCTAGGTGGTGGGTCATGGATTTGCTACAGCATGATAGAGTGTCATCTCTGAGGAATGCATGTATGAAATAACAAGGCGTTCCATGAAAGGAAACAGACATTTACCCCAACGTTAAGTTTATGAATGTGCTAAGTTTGTGACCTTGACCTTGGGGTAAGGGATGGCCGCTGGGTCATGGATTTTCTATAGCATCATAGAATATCATCAGATGAATGCATGTATGAAATAACAAGGTATTCCATGAAAGGAAACAGAAGTTATACGACATTTACCCAACGTTAAGTTTACGAATGTGCCAAGTTTGTGACCTTGACCGTGGGGTAAGGGCTGGGTGGTGGGTCATGGATTTGCTATAGCATGTTAGAGTATCATCAGATGAATGCATATATGAAATATGAAGGCGTTCCATGAAAGAAAACAGATGTTATAAGACATTTACCCCAAAGTTAAGTTTATGAATGTGCTATCTCTGAGGAATGCATGTATGAAATAACAAGGCGTTCCATGAAAGGAAACAGACATTTACCCCAACGTTAAGTTTATGAATGTGCTAAGTTTGTGACCTTGACCTTGGGGTAAGGGATGGCCGCTGGGTCATGGATTTGCTATAGCATGATAGAATATCATCAGATGAATGCATGTATGAAATAACAAGGTATTCTATGAAAGGAAACAGAAGTTATAAGACATTTACCCAACGTTAAGTTTACGAATGTGCCAAGTTTGTGACCTTGACCGTGGGGTAAGGGCTGGGTGGTGGGTCATGGATTTGCTACAACATGATAGAGGGTTAGCTGAGGAATGCATGTATGAAATAACAAGGTGTTCCATGAAAGGAAACATAAGTTATAAGACATTTACCCAACGTTAAGTTTATGAATGTGCCAAGTTTGTGACCTTGACCTTGGGGTAAGGGCTGGTGGTGGGTCATGGATTTGCTACAGCATGATAGAGGGTCATCTGAGGATGGCATGTATGAAATAACAAGGTGTTCCATGAAAGGAAACAGAAGTTATAAGACATTTACCCAACGTTAAGTTTATGAATGTGCCAAGTTTGTGACCTTGACCTTTGGTTAAGGGCTCGGTGGTTGGGTCATCGATTTGCTACAGCATGATAGAGGGTCATCTCAATAATGCATGTATGAAATAACAAGGTGTTCCATGAAAGGAAACAGAAGTTATTAGACATTTACTCAACGTTAAGTTTATGAACGTGCCAAGTTTGTGACCTTGACCTTGGGGTAAGGGCTATGTGGTGGGTCATGCATTTGCTACAACATGATAGAGGGTCATCTGAGGAATGCATGTATGAAATGACAAGGTGTTCCATGAAAGGAAACAGAAGTTATAATACATTTACCCAACGTTATGTTTATGAATGTGCCAAGTTTGTGACCTTGACCTTCTGGTAAGGGCTGGTGGTGGGTCATGGATTTGCTACAGCATGATAGAGGGTCATCTGAGGAATGCATGTATGAAGTAAGAAGGTGTTCAATGAAAGGAAACATAAGTTATAAGACATTTACCCAACATTAAGTGTATGAATGTGCCAAGTTTGTGACCTTGACTTTGGGGTAAGGCTGGGTGGTGGGTTTTGGATTTGCTACAGCATGATAGAGGGTCATCTGAGGAATGCATGTATGAAATAACAAGGTGTTCCATGAAAGGAAACAGAAGTTATAAGACATTTACCCAACGTTAAGTTTATGAATGTGCCATGTTTGTGACCTTGACCTTGGGGTAAGGGCTAGGTGGTGGGTCATGGAGTTGCTACAGCATGATAGAGGGTCATCTGAATAATGCATGTATGAAATAACAAGGTGTTCCATGAAAGGAAACAGAAGTTATAAGACATTTACCCAACATTAAGTTTGTGAATGTGCCAAGTTTGTGACCTTGACTTTGTGGTAAGGGTTGGGTGAATAACAAGGTGTTCCATGGGAGGAAACAGAAGTTATAAGACATTTACCCAACGTTAAGTTTGTGGACGACGCTGACGCTGACGCTGACGCCGACGACGCCGACGACGCCGGAGGTATGCCATAAGCTAAAAACTATATTAGGAAAGGTGTTAAAATTATTAGATCGCATCACGACACGATAGTATGGCTAAAATTGGAAAATGTGTATTTTTTGCTTGAGAGCGATGTGTATTTATGCGGGGCATATATATGGGGGGATGATTCACCAGCATACAATACTGTAAATGTGGTCTTATTTCAGATTCTACAGGATGATGTAAATCATATTGATCAGCTAGGTTGTGTATTAGTTGCAGCAGACTTTAATGGCCGTGTCGGTACAACACCCGACTATATTGTACATGATTTGCGTAATGAATAACAGAGAGTGTATACTATGACCCTGATATGTTTGCCGCGGATCCATGGACAAAACTAGCAATACCCAAGGCAGTAAAGTATTGGACGTGTGTAAAACTACGGGTTATCATTTAGCAAATGGTAGGCTGGGTTCCGATAAAGACAATGGTCATTATACATTTGTGAGTAAAAATGGTTTCAGTGTAATCGATTACTTATTGCTGAAACATGAACATTTCCATAGGGTGTCTGACTTTCGAGTTTGTAACTTCAGTGAATTTTCAGACCATGCTGGTTTACACTTTTCTCTGCATGCTTATGAACGATTCGTAGAACTGTCTGATAATGAGACTCCTGAGAGATTGCTCTGCAAATGGGATGATGCATATACAGAGGAATATCGCAGGAAACTCATTGCAAGTTTGCCCAGATTAAATGATATACTGGATACTGTCGACAGGCATGCTAGGGAAAGTGTAAATGTAGCTGTGTCAAGTTTTGTATTCTGTAATTCGGGATGTAGTAGATCCTTTATGCATAAGAAAAGTGACTTCCGGTAAACCTGGTAAATTTAGAGGGTTTAATGCAAATAAAATTAGACATATAAAAGCATACAACGCAGACGGAGTTTGTGCCATAAAAAGACAATATACAAAAATACAGTTACACATAAAAGACGCGCGCATGAACACAAAAAAAAAACTAATGAAAATTTCAGAAGCAAAAAACCGAAAGACTTCTGGAAAATGTTTTCAAAGCCTGCAAGTAAAAAGGGAGAATACATTAATATAAGAGACTTCTTTGAGTACTTCAAGAGTCTATCCGATTAAATATTTACAGTGGAAAATGCGGAAGTGGAACATTTTGATGAAACACATGATTTCAGTGACAGCGCATTTTTTGAGGAGCTAAATGTTCCTATATCTGAAGCCGAACTATTAAGGGGAGATAATGTCCCCATTGTTATTTTCATTATTTTTGGAGGACTTGGAGCTATATTTAGAACACAATGGAAGCAACGGACTTACGTTTCATGATATCACACTTGTTTTATTACTACATGTATATGCAGAAGATATGGTCATACTTGGTGAAACTCGCGAGGTTCTGCAGCAAAATCTTGACAATTTATATATGTACTGTAAAAAATGGGGCATTGAAGTAATGTCCAAAAAACAAAGATAATGGTTTTCCGTAAACATGGTAGATTAAAGCCGGAGGACGTGCTAGAGTACAACGGGATACAGCCGGATATCGTTGGTGACTTTAATTACTTAGTGTAGTGTTTAATTATCGTTTGAATTGAACCAAGAAACACTAGCTGGCAAAGGGCTAAAAGCCATGGGAGTGTTACTACAAAACCTTAAAAAACATGACCTTAAACCGAAAACCGAAAACCGAAAACAATGTGTCAACTGTTTGATGCGTTTGTGTCATCGACGATAAACTATGCATGTGAAGTATGGGGTGTTACTAAGTCAAAGAAATTAGAAAGGATACATCTGAAGTTTGTAAAGCTATTCTTGACGTAAAATCGTCCACTAGCAACGCGGCAGTGTACGGTCAACAGTATCAAGTTTAGGCATCAGGTGTTAAAAGCCAACTTTAATGTTCGAAAATGAACATTATGTATTTATTTATTCTTAAACGGTAAAAAAACATCTAGGGTCGGCGGCATATTTATAGGTAGGGTCGGGTTGCCCGCACCACAATACATTGTTAAACCTATCACCGTTTCAGAACATCTACTGGCAATATAAACTCGCAATCAAGCTGCTTGATTTCAAGCAGAATATTCAAGTATTTTGAAATGTAGTTGCGAACGGTAACTCTTGCAATTACTCCCATACCGTCCGTAGCTACGGACGGTACGGGAGTAGATTGCAAGAGTTACCTTCGCAACTATTTGAAATGAAGCAATTGAAAGTATTGACAAGATTAGCGCAGGCGGTAGTGTAACAAGGAACACAGGTGGAAGACTCGGACCTGTGACACAAATAAAATGCCCTTTTCAAAAAATACATTACACCACCCACTTGGTCTCGTACAGTACTATATTCTATAATATAAAACAGTACTGTATGAGACTAAGGGTGTGGGGTAATGGAATTTTAGCAATGGGCATTTTTTTTTGTCACAGGTCCGAGTCTTCTACCTGTGACAACAAGGAAGTGAGGAAATATTAAGGTTACCAAGAACAGTAGCCTATTTCATCAACATTGCAAAGTATACTTTACTAACAAAGTATACTTTGAGGGAGTAATCATTTATTTTTCCTGAAATGCATTATTTCATATAGAACTAACAAATGCATATATTTCATGATTAAAAGTATGCAGAATTAAAAATTAATAAATTTATCATAAAATTTCTCCCTCAAAGTATACTTTGCTACTAAAGTATACTTTGCAATGTTGATGAAATAGGCTACAGTGGTTGTGTGTTTCCGTGTCTTAATGTTAGCTCAAGTACAAACACATTGTATATCTCTTCTTGACGCGCGCTCACATGACCACAGTTCTTTCGGAGTCGCTGCACTTCTTGGATGTCCAATACTGCCTTCCCAAGTCAAACTGCAGTATCTGTTAAACTGCAGTATCTACACTATGATGCTATGCTGACCCTGTGCAATCATCCCAAGTCAAACTGCAGTATCTGTTAAACTGCAGTATCTGCACTATGATGCTATGCTGACCCTGTGCAATCATCCCCACCTGGAGATGATTGCACAGGGTCAGCATAGCATAGCATATCATCATAGTGCAGATACTGCAGTTTAACAGATACTGCAGTTTGACTTGGGAGGGCAGAATACTTCCGAGTATCTAACTGAACTGCAATAATTTCCAAACACATATTATGAAATCTTCGCATTTCTATTTGAAACTTGAGTTCTTGAATTTTAACGACGTCACTTGTTGTAAATCACTCCACAATCATGGAGTGTGTACGTAACTAGGATGGTTAATTCATGTCGTTGTTATGTTTACATCATGATTGTACTGTTTATATAGTGAATATAATAGCTGATTGTCGAAAATATATGTAAGCACGTGAATACGGCTTTATACTAGAACTTCGTTGTCCATGTCTATGTTCCTCACGTACGATGGGGTCAGTGGAAGAAGGAGGCTTAGCCCCTTTCTTCCGCTGACACTTTCAAATATATCACAGTGATACTGTGTACAGAGCCCCGTTTCGATATGAAATGTGTTTTATTTGTTCCCATGAAGTTATATTTCGTTCCCACTAATTTATATTCGTTCCCACGACTTAATGATGTTTGTTCCCACGATTTCATTCTTCTTTCTAACAAAATAACTCGTCGTTCCCAAAATTAGTAGTTCGTTACCATGAAATAAAACTATGTTTCAAAGATTCAATACCCGATCACATGACGTATTGCAAACATCATTATGTTCACATTATTCCGTTTTTCGTTCCCACGAATCGTTCCCACGGAAAAGTATTTATTTTAGTATTAATACTGTTAATTCGTACGAACGAAATACTAATTCATGGAAAATAAATGTCAATTCCTGGGAGCGAAATACTTTCACATGGGAACGAAATGTTATTTCCTTCGGCACGATATACATGTATATCCAAAATAAACTATGTCCCCTCCGGGACTACTTAGGGTGACGTAAAAACGGGGAAAATCAGCACTAACGTGTTTACATTTCAATACGTCATCACTAAAGCACCGCTGAAAGAGCACTACTGCTATACGAGATAATTAAACAGACTCCACTACACCATTAAAGGTACATGCCCACTCAGTAGGCACAAACTGTTCTTTATAGGAATGAATCAAAGTGTATACTTGTGTCACTATTCCACCAGTTCGAAAAATTACATGTGCCCGCTATACAGATATAATAATTTAGTAATATGTATTTTAGTGATAATGACTCGCGGTGGTATCGGGCTATTTTCATATGCAAATGATGCATGATATTTTTTAATTATTTATACCGATTAATTGCGTCACCTGATTTTCACAGATTATTAAGTATGACCATTGCACATCGAACAATAAAGAGAGAGAATAAATAGTAATTTCCGTTAACATTTTAAGGAAACACGGTTATCGCCCCGGATATCAGTGTGGAAATTTATGTCGGATATAAAATGTATTATACTGCCAATCAATTGGTGAAGGAATGTTTACTTTGCCGGAAAATGTCATATCTAAAGAATATACAACACTATCTGTCTCCCTATATTAGAACCTGGCATGTGGAACCCCAGTTTTAAAAAATGTGACCAACGAAATGGGGCTTGTCGTTTTGTGGTGTTGTGATCAGTCTAGCTCCATACCTGCAACTCGTTTTCAGCAACCTAATACTGATCTGTACTGATTGCAAGAGCACGCCAGGTATCTAACCCGAATGTTCTGCCTGTAACGCAGGGCAAAGTCGCCCTGCGTTACAGACAGAACATTCGGAGCCCGGTATCTTACTAGCTACTACCTAAATGGCGAAAAGCACAGTACATGGTACGACTGGATACACAGTCTGAATATATATATGCTGGTGGCAAAGGTCATGTGACTCAATTCTCCGCCCACAGTCACGAGTTTGTCACTGCTTCAGGTAGGGACATTGGTGGGTGGGATATACAGTCTGCCAACAGATACATGTAGTCGGGTGGGTGGGATATACAGTCTGTCATCAGGTAAGTGTAGGTGGGTGGGTGGGATATACAGTATATCAACAGGTACATGCAGATGGGTGGCTGGGATATACAGTCTGTCAACGGGTACATGTAGGCGGGTGGGTGGGATGTACAGTCTGTCAACAGGTACATGTAGGTGATGGGTGGGATGTACAGTCTGTCAACAGGAACATCTAGGTGGGTGGGATATACAGTCTGTGAACAGGTACATGTAGGTGGGTGGGATATACAGTCTGCAAACAGCTACATGTAGGTGGGTGGTATATACAGTATGTCAACATGAACATCTAGGTGGGTGGGATATACAGTCTGTCAACAGGTACATGTAGGTGGGTGGTGGGATATACAGTATGTCAACAGGAACATCTAGCTGGGTGGGATATACAGTCTGTCAGCAGGTACATGTAGGTGGATGGGATATACAGTATGTCAACATGAACATCTAGGTGGGTGGGATATACAGTCTGTCAACAGGTACATGTAGGTAGTGGGTGGGATGTACAGTATGTCAACAGGAACATCTAGGTGGGTGGGACCATACAGACCTGTGAACAGGTACATTTAGGTGGAGGTGGGATATACAGTATGTCAACATGAACATCTATGTGGGTGGGATATACAGTCTGTGAACAGGTACATGTAGGTGGGTGGGATATACAGTGTGTCAACATGAACATCTAGGTGGTGGGATATAGTCTGTCAACAGGTACATGTAGGTGGGTGGTGGGATATACAGTATGTCAACAGGAACATCTAGGTGGGTGGGATATACAGTCTGTCAACAGGTACATGGAGGTGGGTGGGATATACAGTATGTCAACATGAACATCTAGGTGGGTGGGATATACAGTCTGTCAACAGGTACATGTAGGTAGTGGGTGGTATGTACAGTATTTCAACAGGAACATCTAGGTGGGTGGGATATACAGTCTGTGAACATGTATATGTAGGTGGGTGGGATATACAGTCTGCCAACAGGTACATGTAGGTGGGTGGGATATACAGTATGTCAACAGGTACATGTAGGTGGGTGGTGGGATATACAGTATATCAACATGAACATCTAGGTGGGTGGGATATACAGTCTGTCAATAGGTACATGTACGTGGGTGGCTGGGATATACAGTCTGTAAACAGGTACATGTAGGTGGGTGGCTGGGATATACAGTCTGTCAATAGGTACATGTAGGTGGGTGGCTGGGATATACAGTCTGTAAACAGGTACATGTAGGTGGGTGGGTGGGATATACAGTCTGCCAATAGGTACATGTAGGTGGGTTGGTGGGATATACAATCTGTAAACAGGTACATGTAGGTGGGTGGCTGGGATATACAGTCTGCCAATAGGTACATGTAGGTGGGTGGGTGGGATATACAGTCTGTCAATAGGTACATGTAGGTGGGTGGCTGGGATATACAGTCTGCCAATAGGTACATGTAGGTGGGTGGGTGGGATATACAGTCTGTCAATAGGTACATGTAGGTGGGTGGCTGGGATATACAGTCTGTAAACAGGTACATGTAGGTGGGTGGCTGGGATATACAGTCTGCCAATAGGTACATGTAGGTGGGTTGGTGGGATATACAATCTGTAAACAGGTACATGTAGGTGGGTGGCTGGGATATACAGTCTGCCAATAGGTACATGTAGGTGGGTTGGTGGGATATACAATCTGTAAACAGGTACATGTAGGTGGGTGGCTGGGATATACAGTCTGCCAATAGGTACATGTAGGTGGGTGGTGGGATATACAGTCTGTAGACAGGTACATAGGGTGGGTGGGATAAATACGTCTGCCAATAGGTACTGTAGGTGGGTTGGTGGGATACAATCTGTTAAACAGGTATGTAGGGGGGTTGGGTGGGATATACATCTGTAAACAGGTCTGTGGTGGGTGGCTGGGATATACTCTGCCAATAGGTACATGTAGGGTGGTTGGTGGGATATAATCTGTAAAAGGTACATGTGGTGGGTGGGTGGTGGGATACAGTATGTCAATAGGTACATGTAGGTGGGTTGGTGGGGATATACAATCTGTAAAACGGTACATGTAGGTGTGGCTGGGATATACAGTCTGCCAATATCTTGGGTTTTGGGTATTATACTGTGTATGTGGGTGGGTGGGATATACAGTCTGTAAACAGTACTGTAGGTGGGGTGGGTGGGATACAGTCTGCAATAGGTAAAAGTAGGTGGGTTGGTTGGTATATACAATCTGTAAACAGGTCATGTGGTGGGTGGCTGGGTATAGTCTGCCAATAGGTACTGTAGGGGGTGGGTTGGTATACAATCTGTAAACGGTACATGTAGGTGGGTGGTGGATATACAGTCTGCCAATGGTCAGTAGGGGGTTGGGTTGGGGGATATACAATCTAAACGGGTATGTAGTGGGTGTGGGTAATGCTCCAAATAACTGTTAGGGTCAATAGGTACATGTAGGTGGGTGGGTGGGTTTAGTGAATATTCTATCAATCTGTAAAAACAGGTACATTGGTGGGTGGCTGGATATACATAATGTAATAGGGTACAGTAGGTGGGTTGGTGGGATATACAATCTGTAAAAACAGGTACATGTAGGTGGGTGGCAGGGTATACATCTGTCAATGTACATGAGGTGGGTTGGTGGGATATACATCTGTAAACAGGTACATGTAGGTGGGTGTGGGTATAAGTATGCAATTGGTACATGTAGGTGGTTGGTGGGATATACAATCTGTAAACAGGACATGTAGGTGGTGGTGGGATATACAGTCTGCCAATGGTACATTGGTGGGTTGGTGGGATATAATCTGTAAAACATACATGTAGGTGGGTGGCGGGATATAGTCTCAATAGGTATAGGTGGTTGGTGGGATATACAATCTGTAAACAGTACTTTAGGTGGGTGGCTGGGATACAGTCTGCCAATAGGACTTGTAGGGTGGTTGGTGGGATATACAATGTAAAAACAGGTACAGTAGGTTGGTGGCTGGGATATACAGTCGGCAAAGGTACTGTAGGGTGGTGGGAATATACAATTCTAATAGGTCGTAGGTGGGTGTGGTATATATACTAGTCTAAATGGGAGGTATAATTAAGTGGTAGTGTGGTGGGATATACAGTCTGCCAATATACATGTAGGTGGGTTGTGGGTATACAATCTGTAACAGGTACAGTATGGGTGGTGAATATACAGGGTCTGCATAGGGTACAATGTAGGTGTGGCATGAATAGGTACATGTAGGTGGGGTTGGTGGGATATACAGTCTGTAAACAGGTACATGTAGGTGGGTGGTGGGATATACAGTATGTCAACAGGTACATCTAGATGCGGGGGATATACAGTCTGTCAACACGTACATGTAGGTGGGTGGGTGGGATATACAGTATGTCAACACGTACATGTAGGTGGGTGGGTGTGATATACAGTCTGTCAACAGGTACATGTAGGTGGGTGGGTGGGATATACAGTCTGTGAACAGGTACATCTAGGTGGGTGGGATATACAGTCTGTCAACAGGAACATCTAGGTGGGTGGGATATAGTCTGTCAACAGGTACATGTAGATGGGTGGGTGGGATATACAATCTGTCAATACGAATATCTAGGTCGGTGGGATATACAGTCTGTCAACAGCTAAATTTAGGTCGTTTAACATGTTCGATTCCCGTATATATCACATGTACGGACGTGAGGGGGGGGGGGGGTGGGGGGGGGGGGGGGGGGGGGGGGGGGGGGGGGGGGGGGGGGGGGGGGGGGGGGGGGGGGGGGGGGGGGGGGGGGGGTGGGGGGGGGGGGGGGGGGGGGGGCGGGTGTACGTATATCAAAAAACAAAAAAAGCTGAATATTTACATAAAATATATATAAGTTCAGCCTTGAAATTAGAATAAATTGATATGGTGAAAGCCTCACCAGAGTAGAGTCACTTATCACCAGCATACGGGTGGGATATAAACGGATAATGACCAGTGCCGTTGGCACTCAATGTTTGCACAACAGTTCGTCCAACCCCCAACTAAACCAACATAATATGAACAATATATCAGAACACGACGGAGTATAGTCAACGTCAATATGTTAGACATGATTCAGTATAAAATCTCCGGCCATAAAATATTAAGTTATCACATCAGTCATGTTTCATTGTATCAACGTTTCTGAACATCTACTGGCAATATAAACTCGCAATCAAGCTGCTTGATTTCAAGCAGAATATTCAAGTATTTTGAAATGTAGTTGCGAACGGTAACTCTTGTAATTACTCCCGTACCGTCCGTAGCTAAAGAGTTACCTTCGCAACTATTTGAAATGAAGCAATTTAAAGTATTGACAAGATTAACGCAGGCGGTAGTGTATTTTGAAATGTAGTTGCGAACGGTAACTCTTGCAATTACTCCCGTACCGTCCGTAGCTACGGACGGGACGGGATTATATTGCAAGAGTTACCTTCGCAACTATTTGAAATGAAGCAATTGAATGTATTGACAAGATTAACGCAGGCGGTATTGTAACAAGGAACACAGGTGGAAGACTCGGACCTGTGACACAAAAAAATACCCATTACAAAAAATCCATTACCCCCACCCACTTGGTCTCATAAAGTACTATGTTATATAATAGTAGATACATGTAGTACTGTATGACACTAAGTGTGTGGGGTAATTGAATTTTAGCAATGGGCATTTTTTGTTGTCACAGGTCCGAGTCTTCCACCTGTGACAAGGACGTGAGGAAATGTTCTAAGTCGGAGACCATTGGTTTGTGTCTACCATTGACACCGTTTGACGCAATATATCCGGGTTCGTCAGCTATTGAGACATATCGTGTGTATTACTTACGTGTAACTGTTCATATGTGACTGATCTTTACAATATATTGAGCCTATACATTATTTTGAAATTTTACCAGTAGACTATTTCACCAACATTTCATATACTTATCTAGCAAAGTATACTTTGAGGGATTAATAATTTATTTTCCCCGAAATACATTAAGTCATATAGAACTAACGACTGCATATCTTTGATGATTAAAAGTATGAAGAATTATTATACTGAATGTATTACATTATCACAGCCAAAATGGCTGTGATAATGTAATAAATTCAGTATAATAAAAATATATAAATTTATCCTTAAATTGAAAATTTCTCCCTCAAAGTATACTTTGCTAGATAAGTATACTTTGAAATGTTGGTGAAATAGACTACGGACTGTGCAGATGCATAGGCTGATCTGGATCTGCACTGACTGGAAAACCCATACGCCTCGTTTCTCCATTTACAGCCACATATACGCTGCATAGTGCTACAAAGTACCATATATCAATATAATCCACATACCGTAAAATTAAGCACACGTTGCGTGGTTCAGTCCATGTTATCCGTAGTAACGGTGCAATACTCTAAGTTGTGGTGAAAATGATAAAAATCCAACATACATTAGAAACCGGAGTACACTTGGATCATCATGTACAACTCAGTCACGATGATGTTCTCAACTCAGTATGGACATACTTTAAAAGATTAACAATATGTTAGACATGATTCTGTATTAATTTGTCACATCAGTCATGTTTCATTTTATTTCAGTTCATAAGATATTCAATTTTAACAATCTCTTATGTGTGGCTGCGACTGGAGAAATGGGGCTTATGGGATTTGTGACCAGTGTAGCTCCTGATCAAATAACACACTTCTGTAGA
Source organism: Conchocele bisecta (assembly GCA_029237695.1). Taxonomy (NCBI): domain Eukaryota; kingdom Metazoa; phylum Mollusca; class Bivalvia; order Lucinida; family Thyasiridae; genus Conchocele; species Conchocele bisecta. The sequence goes on from CM055273.1 coordinate 87,571,278, forward strand.
CTGAAAACAATCTATTTTCCTTATTAGAAGCATGACATGTGTTTCATTCATGGAATGGCGAACAGTGCAGATCCTGATCATACTGCGAGGATGCACATTACATTACATTACATCACAAAGGAGTCATAATTATAGTAATTTCACCCACATATGAGACACGCCATGTGATTTTGTACCTCTACCTAATTTCATGAAATGCGTTTACAAAATTTACAATATTATCCGTAAATGGCGTCAAAAGTTGACAAAATCTTTCAGAGTACATGCGCGTGTACTATGAATGTTGTCAACTTTTGAATTTATTTATGAAAAATATGGCAAATATTGTATTTAATGAAATCTCGCAGATGTCCGAAGGTACATAATCACATGGCGTGTCACATAATTATGTGGCTGTGACTGGATAATGAAGGCTTGTGGCATTTCTGACCGGTCTAGCTCCTGATTGGCGAACTCACTCACGCAGCCTGATAAGGATATACTCTAACGACATTTATATACTATCTGTTACGGAGCCCCGCAGGGGACTTAGAATTCTTTTTTTTTTATTGATTTGTTCCCACGAAATAACAATTCGTTCCCTCAATTTAACAATTCGTTCCCACGAATTAACAATTCCCTCAATTTAACAACTCGTTCCCGAAGTAACAATTCGTTCCCACGAATTAACAATTCGTTCACACGAATTAACAATTCGTTCCCTCAATTTAACAATTCGCTCCCACGGGAACGAATTTTTAATTCGTGGGAACGAATTGTTATATCGTGGGAACGAAATATTTATTCGAGGGAACGAATTGTTAAATTGAGGGAACGAATTGTCATTTCGTGGGAACGAATTGTTAATTCGAAGGAACGAATTGTTATATCGTGGGAACGAATTGTTATATCGTGGGAACGAATTGTTAATTCGTGCGTACAAATTGTTATTTCGTGGGAACGAATTAATAAAATTAAAAAAAATCCATGTCTCCTGCGGGGCTCCGTAATTTGTTGCAATCATGACTATCGAGTCACTGACTGTATTCTGCCCTCCCAAGTCAAACTGCAGTATCTGTTAAACTGCAGTATCTGCACTATGATGATATGCTATGCTATGCTGACCCTGTGCAATCATCCCCAGGTGGGGATGATTGCACAGTATGCTATGCTGACCCTGTGCAATCATCCCCAGGTGGGGATGATTGCACAGGGTCAGCATAGCATCATAGTGCAGATACTGCAGTTTAACAGATACTGCAGTTTGACTTGGGATGATTGCACAGGGTCAGCATAGCATCATAGTGCAGATACTGCAGTTTAACAGATACTGTAGTTTGACTTGGGAGGGCAGTATTGTGGTAGTGAAGAGTCTGATCTGGATCTACATTGGTTGTAAATGACATAAGCGCCATATGTCGCATAAATGTAACTGACATCGAGAATAGAAGATTTTCTAATTCTCCTAGTCTGCATTATCAGTTGACGGTATTGAAATTGTGTCATTGTGTCTCAGATCATGTCTCAGATATTCAATATTGTGTTTTGTGTCGTGCACTGTGAATGATCTATATCACTAATTGCACCATTTCATTTGATCGAATTCCCAAACGTTAGCGTGTTAGTAATTTCCAATAACCTCCGAAGGGAAGCACATTTAATACAATCTTTAATACACCTTATTCTTATAAGTCACTCTTTTTATTAAAGTTTCGACCACATGGTCACAATTTATCTTCCATATTCCTCACAAAGGAGTGATAATTATAGTAAGTTTCAATAACCTTTAATACATATCATACACAATGTTAGCGTTTTATACAGGTACATGTAATTAAATACTTGTACTATCAGAAACTGTGATAAACAGGGGAGATAATTTGTTTATGGATTTTCGCAATACGCATATACGCATATCCGGGGGGGGGGGGGGGGGGGGGGGGGGGGGGGGGGGGGGGGGGTGGGCCCGTTTCACTAGATTTCGTACGACTAAAATGTTCGTAAGTGCAAATTTAGGATCGTATGGAAATTCAATTGATGGATTTACATTTATTGAGCATAGGCTGCATACATGTATGCAGCCTATGCTCAACCTTTGTTAATGTGAAATATATAAACTATCATCATTTTGCACTTACGAACATTTTAGTCGTACGAAGTTTAGTGAAACGGCCCGCAGTAAGGTAAATGTATGAAATGTTGTTTTTTGTTGAGACGGGACCATTCAATACCACATTTAGAGACACGTTTCCATTAAAGATGGCAGTTTTTGTAATATTAATACAATTAAATCAGTAACCATCGATTGCAGAAAACCAGTATTATAAAAAGAAATAAATTATGTTGCTGAATCCCTTTTTTTCAGTCGATAACATGTATTAACTATTATTACCCAACTCCCTATATAAAGTGCATATTCCATAGTTTTGACTAATTCCCTGGGTTTGGACGTGCCTTTGCGATAGTTCCGCATGTCAGGTCAATAGTCAAAACTGTTTTCGCCCCGGAGAAGCATAACGTCATGATTTTTTTTTAATAGTACGTCATAAAAGCCCACGTAGATCGGTCGGTCGCCGCGGCCCACGCCAAATTTACGTTCATTGTGTCACATACACTGCTACAGGTCAAGTAATAAAACAGTTATTTCATGGTAATTCGGGGATAGGTCAACTTGAAAACTATTGCCCCGAGGTGCTGTGAACGACCCGGGGCACTACTGCACTGAGATCGAAGGCAATACTCGGTCTCAGGGCAATAGTGCCTCGGGGCAATAGTTTTAACCGTTCCCGAAAGACCATGAAATAAATGTATACTATTAGATTCAGAAATGCGATGTAAAGCTATGATTACAACAATGTTGACCAAGCCAATTCATCACTACTGTCTGTTTCACGAAACCTGCCCAAATTTTACGGCCATTTAAATAATGCAAAAACAGTTGGGTTTTTTTTGACAATATTAAACTTTATCAAAATTTAAGAATGAGCCTTCTTTTTATTTCGTGAAATATGGTCCAATATTGATTTTATTGCGAAAAAAATAAATAAAAATTCACATGTTACATCCCCATAGACATCTTCACTGAGTCTACAGTGTATGGGGATTTAACATGGGGAATTTTGGTTTTCCTGCAGCTGCTTCAGCTCCTTTTCTCCCATGTTAAATTTCCATAGACAAATATTTTTTTCATAATAAAATCAATATTTTACAACATTTCACGAAGTAAAAAGAAGACTCATTCTTAAATTTTGATAAAATTTAATCTTATCGAAAAAAAAAACAGTTTTTGCATTTATTTGGCCGTCAAATTTGGGCAGGTTTCGCGAAACAGACAGTAGATGTGGCATGCATACATTTTCTAAAATGTTGACTTATTATACATGTACAATGTATACGCAAGGGACTTTTGCCCATGAGTATATTATTCGTATTGCGTTCCTGCACACAGTATTATATAATGTCACGATCGTGTCTACAGTGTTAAAGGTACATGCCCACTCAGTAGGCACAAAATGTTATTTATATCATACATCATCTGAGACATTTTCTAGCAAAATAAACATTCATTCACTATTACCCCACGTATTTATTGACTTATTATACATTTTATATCAGACGTAACTTTCCACACTGATATCAGGGGCGATAACAGTGTTTTCTTAAAACGTTAACGGACATTACTATGTATACTCTGAATTTATTTTTTGATGTGCAATTATCATACTTTATAATCTGTCGAAAATGTTATTTTCTCAGGTGACGCATATAATTAGTATAAATAATGAAAAAATAACATGCCTCATTTGCATATGAAAATAGCCTGATACAAACGCGCGTCACTATCAGTACAATAAATATTACTGAATGATTATACCTGTATAGCGGCCACTCGTAATCTTTAGAACTGGTGGAATAATGACACAATTATACACTTATTTAATTCCTATAAAGAACATTTTGTGCCTACTGCGTGGGCATGTACCTTTAATAGGAAACATTATGTACATGTATATTGTGTCTGGCTGCTGAAACGTAACACTTCAATGTACAATGTAGCATACACGGTATGGCAGTATACGAGGTGTTAAGTTTCCACAACTGTCGTTTACGTATATACATGTACGTGGTTTATTCCTCATTCCCCCAAATTTAATATCCAGAATTCCTGATTACCCCAAGTCAGTTTTACAGGTAAATTAGAAAAGGCGAGACCCAAAACTATAATCTGTTTCAAGAAATTACGGTTGTTTGGTGAATGTCAATTATCATACAAACCAACTATTTAAGTGATTTGATGTATAATTATTTGTTTACAGTTCCAGAACAAAATAAAATATATGATTGAAGAAATATAAGTATGTAATTTGTGAAGTGTGTGTTAATTTAAATCAATTGCCATATTTGATATTTCCAAAAGGAACCCTTGAGTAATAATCATTAAAGAAAGTTCAAATAGGTGATTGATGATAATTACGTTAATCAAAATCAAATTCCAATTTGCATATACTTATATATATATAGAGACATTCAGTCTCATAATCGACTGGACACTCAAGGTGAACGGACGTATTATAATATTTGCTCTGACCATAACAATATCACTGAGATTAGATATCATAGTTCACTCTTACATCAAGTTAGTAAGTATTTGTGTAGTATTAGTAAGTATTTGTGTTGTGTATTGTGAAGATACTGACAACAAGTTGAGTCTACCGGAGTCCACTGGAAAACCAGGTAAACATTTTGCTATATATCATCTAAAATAACTGAAATTTCTGCATTGTTTTTCGTCGAAAATTAGGATTTCCATTGTTATGCAAGTGTTGCGTTACATTACATTTAAGCTAATATATCCTGTATATTAGGTTGATAGCTTATCACACTCTATACTACACTGTACTATAGTATTATTCAGTTCCCATCAAAGAGAGACCAGACAGTGCAGATCAAAATAAGTCAAAGTTGGAAAACAACTCTCTATACTGGTGTAGAATACCATTAAACTCATTCTTATTAGCGACGTAATGTACTGTACAAACATTTGAATAGACGTATTATACAGAATTATCACACCGCCTGCAGAGTACAATACAAACAATTATTGGTCAGTCACGGGATGTATAGATTGATTCAACGAGTATATGTATGTGTGTAAATCATTCAATAAACTCGTACTCTCGACTAGTGTGTGTAGTGTTGTATGCTGTATTGACTTAGACTAGGGTCTGCTGTAAAAAAAAAAAAAAAAAAAAAAAAGTAAAAAGTAAAACAAAAAGTCTTCCTTCCAAAGCCTTCTAAGCATAAATCACTTGAAAATCTTACACCGAAACCGGCTATATCATCTCATAATCAACCGATTTAAGATACAGTCGTAACAAACAATACTCTAAATTAAATTTATAACTTCATTACATTACGTCACATGCATTAAGTTAAGTTAAGTTAACCATTCAATCAGATCTCCATATACGGACATTTTCGTGATATTTTCGTGACAAACGGTAAAGAACGGTAAAGAACGGTGAAGCCAGCAGCATACAGCTACAGAACATAGAAGTTTTTGTTGACAGTAACAAATCAGGTAATATTTAGCACTTGATATAGCACTTAAAATAGAAAACGGAGATAAAACATAAAAAATAACAATAAGATGTACTATATAAATATAATATTGTTGACTGTTTCTGTTTCCCTTCCTCAGTAAATATAAACTAAAAAAACCAAAACCAACAACAACAACAACAACTAAAACAAACCAACAACCAAAACAAAAACTTAAACATGGCTGAAATGTCTACTCCCATCTCCAAAAGCACAAGAAAACGCGCCAGGGAAGACAACTCGACATTGTCACCTGATAGCAAATCTCCCGAAGCTAAATTAGCCAACAACAGACGAGCACATAATTCACCCACACCACCACCCCGGCAGACACAGCAATACACACAGAGCAGACAGGCAAACCAATTAGGAACCTGGACGGACACTCTACTATTTCAAAATAGAGGGCCCCAGGCGTAGGTCAGTAACTATTCCACAATTTGTTCTGGCTTTCCTGTCCTATGTAGGAGGCAATATAAGTCAAGCCGAAATCAGCTGTGGCATGGATGCACCAGACATCTTCAAAATTAAACTACCGAATCGCTACACTAACAAAGGAAAAAGAAAAGCTTCACAACCCCAGTTGGCATGACAGGAGTTGAGTTCAGACACTTGTCGCACCAAAACACAAACAGACAACACCCATCCACTAAACAACAACCAAACCAAAGTCAGTCACTCTGGGGATTGCAGATCATCCAGACTTCACGCGACTTAACAAAGAAGAACTAATGACAGCACTAGACGCTGGAAAAAACAAAATAACTGAAGCACATCACATAGGCAAAAACAAATCAACACTTCTAATTAAATTTAACTCACCCACTCTACCATTCACCATAACATCTGCTAGCTACATCAATTGCGGAAATGACATCAACATAGGCATCACGATATCACGTCCCATTAGATGTAACAAATGCCAACAATTCGGTCATAAGCAAAACAATTGCAAAAACAATAAAACAGTATGTCCCATCTGTGGCTACTCACACACTTACACGGCGTGCACATACAAAAATACACGAGCTCAAGATTTTTGCAACAACTGCTACGTGGCTCAACAACATGAATGTGGACATAGGGCTAGTGATCCGTACTGTCCTATGTTTCTCAGATACAAAGAACAACTCGCCCAAAAAAACAACACAAGACAGCTCACTAGAAACGCACTAAAAGAACAACTTCAAACCCCAAATATTAACGTGAATCAGGAACAAAATTAAGAATAAGTTTCCGCAAACAGACTATAACAAGCGAACGCCAGAGAAAACTCATATACCAGCTACACCTAAAACTAATAAACGAAAGAGAGCCCATGAAACATCTTACAAAGATTACCAAAACTCCCAATAAAAACATTAACAAACAATCAATGAAGGACTATATTACTAAACAGCAAGTTTTTGATCTCGTGACAGCAATCGAACTAGCACTCGAAAGACAGTTAGGTATCCAAACTGATGGAATTATAGGTCAGATAACCAGCTCACATTTAAATACAGAGCCCTCCAACGTACATAATAATGTTGCCACCGATACCGGTGATGACATAATCATTGAAACAGTAAGGAAGGATATATCTACCTACTACCCACCCACAAAAATAAGAAAGAATAGTTGCGACACAACAGCGGCGAAAAGCCTATTTAGCACTTACATATCAGATAACAACCACCCGCATCCAGCAATAGCAAACAGTAGTGGAAAATCATAAAATTATAGATAGTGTGGATGAGATAATAGACTTAGGCATATGTATCTGTAAGAAGAGATGCTTCTAATCCTCCAAGTATGGACTCACTCCTGACAACCAAATCACCAAAATCGTCACAGCCCATGTCGGATACCCCCGACTCACCGGGTTCTGGGCTTGGACTGTCTGACATATCTAACAATAGTTCAAGCGATAACATTAACCCTAAAAATATCAGCGACGTTCAAAATTGCCAGACGATCACTGCTAAAAACAAAAATGAAACAAACAATAAGGTCACAACATCCACACCCAATGTTAGCCCAGCGGCAAGTCCAGTAAAAACAGTACACAAAATAACACTTAATAGACGAAAGTTAGCCCCTAACACTGTGAATCTTCCAAAGACCAATAAAGCGTCTAAAGGTAGAGACGAAGCAATAAAAATAAAAAAAAGGCAAACGTTATGGCAACAAAAACATGGACCAATAATAAAGACAGGCAAAGACTCGCAGCAGAAACAAAACAAGAACAATATACCAAAAATAACTCTTATAAGACAAGTCAAAATATCACCAAATAGGAGACCAGTGCAACTAAATGAGCCAGAAATGGAATCAAATATGACACCGCTAAGTGAAATAATAGCGACTAAGCGTCACGGACTAAGACTTCCTGATATACAATAAAACATAAAAACATATTTAATAAAAAAAAAGAATAGTATGGGTAGAAACGGAACTAAAACCAACAGACCCTGACAGTCCTTCAATGGAACTGTCGGGGATTTGTCAAAACAAAAAGTGAGCTGGTGAATGCAATAGAAAACGACATCATGTCACCCGATGTATTATGTCTACAGGAAATGCCAAAACCTACAACATTGCCAGGGTATAATCTGAAATCTCACTCAACGAACTCAACCAAAGGAAGCGGTGTAGGCATATTCGTGAAAAATGGTATATCAAGCATAGAATTTAAAACAAGTCATCTTAAAGAAAATAATAATATCCTATACTCGGGAGTTAAGATATTAAGCAGTAAAGGCAACATTGACATTCTGAATATCTACATAAGTCCGAGTATTAAAAACCGAAAACCTTCTACAAAACTTATACAAGGTAATAAAACAAGTTAGTAACAAAACACTGATATTGGGTGACTTTAACGGACATAATCCACTTTGGGACATTCATTATTTTAATAAAGTAAACAAAATAGGTGATGAAATTATAACATTCCTAGATAATACTAATTACGATACTAAATAATGGCTCAGAAACATACGACTCATCCCATCTACCAAGGGCTAAAAGTATAGGATCTGCACCAGACATCACATTAACTACACCAGCTCTATGCTTCCTTGGCCTCGTGGACCATCCACAACTCAACACTAGGCAGCGATCACTATCCGAGTATTACTAAAGTCTGTACCCATTATCACAAGAGAACTCCCGCAACAATTCCCAAATGGAAGTTAGGTCATGCAAACTGGGAACTCTTCCATCAACTATGCACCACTAGGTTACATATCGATGCGAATTTAGATACAAAAGACTATCACGATGAATTTGTGAGCACACTCTACGGAATAAGTAAAGAAAGCATACCACAGACAAGTGGTAAAGCACATAATCGCCCTACCAATCCCTGGTGGACACCCGCTTGCACAGAAGCCATTAAAAACAGGGTAAACTGTCTGCGAAGATGAAAATAAGCCTATAAATATCATGTACAACTAAAACAAAGAAGGCGAGAGGAATACTTGGAAGCCAAGAGCCTGGCGTCTGAAACCATTAAAACAGCAAAATGAGAAAGGTTGGGCGAATTTTATATCAGCAATTACGAAAGATAAAACAAGTAAAGAAGTCTGGAATTTATTTAATCGAGTAAGAGGTAAACCAACACAACAAATTCCCCCATTATCACATGATAATACATTAATATGCGATGAAAAACAAAAAGCAGAGGTGCTCACAGATCATTACAATAATATGTCTAGCAACAATAATTTAACATCAGAATTCAGAATATAAAAAGATAAAAGAGACCCGAAAATACAAGCTAAGATAGACAACCATACTCTGACACCAGACCTGAATACGGACTGCCTCAATAGGTCATTTATAATGTTGGAACTTAAAGCTGCCCTTACAACTAAAAAAGGTACTGCACCAGGAGCAGATAAAATACATTATAATATACTTAAACAATTACCACATGAATCAATGGAACAACTGCTCCTGCTAATAAATAAATCCTGGGCCGAAGGCTCCCTGCCTGACGCTTGGAAAGAGGCTACCATTATCTCAATAATCAAACCAAACAAGGATGCAACTCTACCAGCCTCATACAGACCCATTTCACTAACATCTGTAATATGTAAATTAATGGAAACTATGGTGGCCATCAGACTAAAACATCATTTTGAATCTAATCAGAAAAATTGGCCCAACCCAGTCAGGATTTAGAAATCATAGATCCACGATGGATCAACTAGCTCGATTAGAAACAATCATTAAAACAGCACAAATGGAAAAAAAACTAGTCGTAGCTGTATTTCTAGACTTAGAAAAAGCCTTTGACCTAATGTGGACAAAGGGAGCAATAGAGCAACTAATCGGGTAAGGGCGTAAACAAACAGAATGTTGCATGGTTAGATAACTTTCTGACGGGCAGAAAAATTAGAGTAAGAATTAATAGGCACAGAGCATTCAGAATTTCAAAGTATTGATAATGGCAGCCCCCAGGGTAGTGTCATAAGCCCGACACTATTTTAATGTCATGATAGATACATTATATACAGAATTAAAACAGTATGAGTACATACACAAAACCAGGCCTGTCACAATTTGCCGACGACGGCGCGATCTGGAAAGAGCATACAGATCTCAGAGTAGCCCTGGGGGTAATACAGACAGCACTAGATAAAATAACAATTTGGCAAAACAAATGGGGCTTTAAAATCTCCCCGCTTAAAACTGAGACAGTCATATTTCATGGCGGTGGATTACTCTGCTATAAAAATGAGGAGCAGCGGTATGCATACATAAGAGAACAAACTTATAAAATTAAAGATTTAATGGTAAACAATCAAGCAATACCATACACAAAATGTGTAAAATTCCTGGGTATGTATTTGGACGATCGACTTACCTGGGGAACACATATAAATAACATAGTTCAACGATGTAGAAAAGATCTCAACTTAATGAAACTAGTATCGGGTACGTCATATGGAGCGGATAAACTATCCCATTCTATTGTTGTACAAAGCTCTATTATTATCAAAAATGGACTATGGCAGCATGCTGTATAACGACGCTGCAGCGGAACACTTAGCTAAACTAGAACTAATTCAAAGAGCGGCCCTCAAAGTGGCAACAGGTGCATATAAATCAACTAGAGCCGCTTGCAGTCGAGGTAGATACCGTTAGTAGAACCTATTTAGATCTGAGGCGTTTGAAGGAAATCTAATCAAATATTGGGCGCGCACCCAGCCACATGGTGTAAACCTGCCAGTTAACGAACAAATACGACCTAGGCGTGTATACAAATATAACAGAATAAGACTTAAAAAAGAAAGCAACCATAAAAGAATAATCAAAAGTATAAAAACAAACATAACGATAAAGAAGCAAACACAATTAAAACAGCAAAATCCACAGGTAGGAAATTACAAACATGTTACGCTATGAATGCCCAAATACTAACTCAAGAATATGGACTGAATGATTGTGAAATGCAGCCGTATCAGACCCATATACCTTACTATCCTTTCGAAATAACTGCTCAATCAGATCTAACAGAAATAATACAAAATAAGACAATGGATCCAATTATAACCTAAAACTAGCAACAGACCACAAACATAAACAAAATGGAAAGATAGCCTGCAAATTTACACGGACGGTAGCAAAAATATCGAACAAGGCATCACATCCGCAGCTTTCGTGATACCACATTTAAATTACGTAGAACAATACAAGCTGACTTCCACACTAACAGTATTCACATCAGAATTAATAGCAATCGAGAAGGCCCTCATTTATAACCTAACATTATTATAAGGATACAGTCATCTTAACTGATTCCCTAAGCTCCGTCCAAGCAATCAACTCAGGTACTTCTAAAACAAGACCTGACAAAATACATCTCATCAAAACATTAATAAGCAATACAATATCTAAAGGCAAGCTAATAAACATAGATTGGGTCCCTTCCCATATTGGAATACCCGGTAACGAAGACGCTGATAGGGCTGCAGGCAATGCGCATTTAATAGGAAACAATGAAGCAACATTACCAACACATCATGAAATATATTCTCTCATCAAACAAAAATGTAGGTCAAAGTGGCAAACAAGGTGGAATAATGAACACTTACGCAAAAATGGTGGACATATTTTGTAAGCAATGTGCCCCACCATCCCTACAAAATGTAAATTGTATAGTAAAGATAGGAGAGCAGACATAATTATATCCAGACTAAGGCTAGGCAGAAATGGCATAAAATCTAATCTATACCATCATGATAATAGTAGTGAAGATAAAATGAATTGTTCAAATTGTGACGAGGACGAAATTGAAGATCCTTGGCATTATTTCTTCAATTGCCCCGCCCATAGCACATCGCGAGAAGATCTAAAAGCGTCTTGCCTTAAACACAACATTACACCTTCACATTATCATATAGTATTCCCTCCTAAGGAATGTGAAGCCGAAATGCATCTAGCTTTATTAGAGTACATAAAGGAAACAGGATACTGGGGAAAAATGTAAATACCGCTGCTCCAAAAACAACAGTATAGTTTTAAATTCAAAACTGATAACCTAAAGACCAAGATATAGAGGTAGTAACTGAGGATGGCAGAGGGTATACAGTCAACGAAGTGGTCCAACTAAGTGACAGAGGTTACATTGGACCATGTAGGCTGCGTCCAGATATAATTAAGTAATATCACGATAGGTTGTACATATGTTGTATCGTAAATATATGTTTGCGTGTGAGCCATCGACTTACGGTGATTACATGGTGAACGGCGTATGGGGAGCAGTACCCCACACTGACTGACCATTACTAACAACATAATAAGATAAATATCAAATCATATCAAACATAATACAATCATAAAGTATATGCGGGGTGTGGCGAAATGCTGGCAATATATAACTTCAACGAGGAATGTCCGAATTACCCGAGTTCCAATATATTTGGCGGGTTCTTCTCCCGAGGCAGGCCCAGAGTGCACCCTAACGAACATATTGCAGCCGTAGTCATATCCTAGCATATACAAAATTGTATATACACAATTAAGCCTATTAATCAGCTAAACAACTATTAACGTCCGGCCTCCATGATGAGCACTCATGAAGTTAACAGCATTGCGCATTACAGTCTGCTCGTGATCAGGTCTAAAGTACAGCAGTTACGAAATCTATAGCGTTATGAAATGTCCGGGCGGGTGGGCTTGACTGGTACTAACCCAAAGGATCTTTCAGGTAGGGAATGCCCAATCGGGGACCCCCGCTGGGAAACGAATGATACTGTCTGCTCACCACCGGACACATAGTGCTCTATCTATTAAATTATAAAGTATTGACTGCTTACATGCGGGGGCCGGTATTTTAGCGGGTGGGGATAACCATACATGCAAATCTGCACAAATCATTTACCATATTTTTATTTGCATCTTCCTAAATCTACTTTTAATAATAAAGACCAATAACAGTGGCCAACCACTGACAATATTGACAGGGCAACACGACTCGTAGACGTAAACGACATGACCATTGACAACTTACAAATGACCCCCGATACTGACTGGGGGGACCCATTTTGTCACTAACCATGCATGTCCATTTCCCGTCACTTTACAGAACAATGGAACGCCGTGATGCCGAGGGGTCTTTGAGGTTGGTACGTATATATATGTGTATGTGTGTATGTATGTAGTATGTGTGTATGTATATGTGTATATATATGTATATATGTATGTATATGCGTGTGTGTGTGTGTGTGGGTGGGTGGGTGTTATATATATATATATATATATATATATATGTATGTGTGTGTGTGTGTGGATGTGTGTATGCATATATATATATATGTATGTGTGTATATGTGTGTATGGGTATATATGTGTGTGTACATATGTATATGTGTATGTACGTCTGTGTGTGCCTGCGTGGGTGAGTGGGTGTGCGTGCGTGGTGCGTGCGTGCGTGCGTGCGTGCGTGCCTGCCTGCGTGCGTGCGTGTGTGTGTGTGTGTGTGATTGATTGATTGAATGAGGGCTGGGCTAAGTGATGTGGTGTGTGGTTGGCGGGTGTATGGATGGGTTGATGTGGTCCACTAATTCAATGGAATTGGGCTAAGTGATTGAGTGAGTCAGTGGGGTGAGGTAGTCAGCTGGTTGAGAGTAGTTGTGCAAAATCGCCTCCTTTTGAGGTTTGTTTGTGGAGCTTTACTACAGGGACTCCGGAGCTACCGGGGGAACTGGAGGTTTCCTCCACCAGGAGTAATTGCTTTTTATGTCGAAATTGACAATCTGCATTACTCCAATATAGACAAAAATAAAATGATTTAATGTGTATTAGTCTATTTCGGCCAAAATCTGACGGTGTGGTAGGTGACTCAAAACTAAACTAAAATTAAAATAAATGCTAGTAAATAACAAAAACAAATATATATATAAAACCCAATTAACAACACAAAATCAGCAACCACGGTTATCATGATAGGTTAATATAGCATTCTGATACAGCACACTGACATAGGGTGAGGGTGACACGTCAAATACCATACCGTCAGAAATCACTTTCTTCTTCTCTTCTCGGTGGTGATTAGGTAGGATTGGGACTAAATGTGACAATAAGTTAATTACGTAGAGCACACTTGCTAGACATTAGTGACTCAGATAGTACACTCGCCACTTAATTTCATTTGACCAGTCCGTATGCCACTCAAAACGCACAAATCACGTAAACTAGTATGGGTTCCCCTCAATCATCTATAATCGATACCCAGCCATACTATATCACATACATATAAGCTGATGGGTGCTATAGGAGGCCTCAAATTATAGGTTACCATACCTGCATAGATTCTCCTATATTTGACGCACATTTTTGGAGCCTGAATTATAAATGCAACATTTATCAAAATTCGGAAATATAAACCAGACCGACGACCATCGGCCTGCTTCTTTACTGGGCTATATATCCCGGGTATGGAAGGTGTTCGAGCCAATTCCCACCCTTAAATATGAGCCGAATGAATGAATGAATGTATATGTGCATGTCTGCATAACTGTATGGTTCAGTGTATTATGGCTAATGCACAAGTTGAAATTCAGTATGTCCGCAACAAGCAGGGTGGACAAAGTCTTATTCTCGGCGGCTGCAGGTTTACGGTATGTATGGATGTACAGTGCAACCTCTCTACAACAGCCAGCCACCGGATGACTGGCTGTTGTAGATAGGTAAATCATATAGCAATCAGAGCTAAATTTAAGGTGCGCAATTCGATAAAAAGAGAGGTGACCGTTCGCAAAGGTTGGACTGTATCTCAAATATATATCTCAAATGAGTAATCGCGTAATTGTGTACTTTTCGAATGAATTGGTGTGAATTTGTACATGGAAGGGACTACTCAAATACTTTAATTAACTTTGATTTAATTATGGTTTCTGTGAATTTGTACATGGAAGGGACTGTGACAAGATTAATGTTGACTGATCCGTACTTTAAACTGTTCCCAGTTGAATCCGCTAACACTACAATATATCTGTATATTGTTGTCCGTGTAGGGTTTTAGTGATTGAGCATTTCCGGTTTAGAGATAAAATAAAGTTCTAGAATATCACTGATTCTGGTCAATAAATGTCCTGTTTTAGAAAGCACATCACATGGTGTCAGAAGTAAACCGATAATGGAGCGCATCAGGGCACCTGAAGAGCCAGATCTGGCTAGCAAAAAAACGTTGCAAAACGTGTGGCGAAAATGGAAAAGAATCCTTCAATCTCTACGTCGACCTGGCGATGTCCGAGGCCGAAGAGAAGCAAAAGGTGAAAATGTTCAAATACGTTATAGGCGTGAACGGCCGAGAGATATATGTACATTAGAGTTAGACCATGCTGACGAGGCCGAACGAACAATATCTGAAGTGTTGTCAAAATTTGATGATTATTGTAATTCAAAGAAAAACGAAACTGTTGAGAGATAAATTTTTAAATTTTTTCAAGAAATCAGGACTCTGGTGAATCGATAGATCACTACGTCACAGACTTGCGACTACTGTCGCAAACTTGCAATTTCGGTGGATTAAATGACTCGCTGATTAAGGATCGAATTGTATGTGGGGTAAACAATACAGGAGTTGCGGGAACGTCTATTCAGAGAACACGAGCTAACTTTGGACAAGTCCCTGACAATTTGTCGAGCAGCCGAGTTGTCACGACAGAATACTATGACAATAGAACCGTCTCAAGCGTCGTCCTCGATCCATGCAGTTGGAGGAACAAGGCGGAAAACAACAACGGCCCAAGCAGAAAATGGGACATGCGAACCGAGAAACCAAAGTAAACAAAGTACTACACAGACCGAGAGCCAATACGAAGCAGATTATGCAAATATTGCGGCTTTGACCATCGACGCGACAAGTTCAAGTGTCCGGCTTTCGGTCAGATATGTAACTTTTGCAAAATGGAAAAAAAACCATTTCGAAAAGATGTGTTTGAAAAAAAGAAATGTCCACAACATCAATGATCGTGATGATCATGAATATTCATATCAACATAATGAAGAATCCTCTGATGATGAGTATTTTGAAATCAAGAAAGTTGAAACTGTTAACGCAGTTGATTCAAAATCGAGAATTCATTGTAACATGTTGATAAATCAGAAACGTGTTAAATTTCAAATAGACTCTGGGGCAACGTGTAACGTTATTAGTAAGCAGGACTTGAGCAAGATAGGGACAGAGAAAATAAAAATTGAGAAAACCAACCAGATTTTATCCACGTATAGCGATGAATCCATTCAACCAGTGGGGAAATGCATTATCAAGATGATCAACCACCCAATGGCATGAAGTACAAATGTCATTTCGTCATTGTTGACAATGAAAAATGCAACCCGATAATTGGATCGCGAGCGGCGCTATCAATGAACTTACTGAAAGTGAGGTACGAAAATATTGAAAAACTTGACAATGTAGAGGATATTGTTTCCGAATACACAGATGTTTTCACTGGGACGGGACATTTGGAAGGTGAATATCATATGAACATTAGTGAACAAGCAAAGCCAACCATACATGACACCCAAGAGTGCCTGTCGCTATTAAATCAAAACTGAAAGCCGAGTTGAACCGCCTGAAGAAAATGAAAAATTATTACACCAGTGAGTGAACCGACTCAATGGGTAAATAGTATGGTGGTTGTCGACAAACCGGGAAAGCTTAGAATCTGCTTAGATCCTAAAAGATTTGAATCAACACCTGCAGCGGAGCCACTACCCCATTCCAACAATCGAGGACATACTCCCCGACTGAAAAATGCTAAAATATTCAGTGTCGTTGACGCAAGAATGGGTTCTGGCATGTGAAATTGGACAAAGAAAGCAGTCTCCTTACTACATTCAACACACCCTATGGCAGATTCCGATGGCTGCGTATGCCCTTCGGAATTTCTTCAGCAAGCGAAGAATTCCAGCGTAGACAAAACGAAGTCGTAGAAGGTCTACCCGGTGTAAACTAGCATCATAGATGACATTCTCATCTACGGGGAAGGGGAGAAACTGAAGCAGACGCCATTCGAGATCATGACGTGAAATTCCATAAGCTAATGGACAGGTGCCGAGAGAGAAATCTGAAATTAAATAGAGACAAACTGAAACTTAGACTCAAAGAAGTAAAGTTCATGGCCATATTATTACCAGTGATGGTCTGAAACCAGATCCTGAGAAGATAAAGGCAGTCAAGGAGCTACCAGTGCCACTAAACGTGACAAGTGTCCGAAGTTTTCTGAGTTTTGTTTCATATTTGTCAAAATTTCTTTCGCCAAAACTGTCAGAGCTATCTGAACCAATCAGAAGATTAACCAGGAAAGATGTTGATTTTGAATGGAAAGATGAACATGACAAAGCTTTCACAGAGATTAAGAATTTGGTGACCGCAGAACCAGTACTCAGATATTATAACGCGAATGAAGACCTGGTATTGCAGTGCGATAGCAGCCAGTATGGGATGGGTGTTTGTATCATGCAGAAAGGAAAACCCATAGCATACGCCAGCCGAGCACTAACTGTAACAGAACAAAAGTATGCCCAAATTGAAAAGGAATTACTGAGTGTTATTTTTGGATTGGAGCGATTTCATCAATACACATATGCGCGTCAAGTGAATGTTCAGAGCGATCACAAACCCCTAAAAGCAATCGCGAAGAAAAATCTACATGAAGCACCAAAGAGAATTCAAAGAATGATGTTGAGACTACAGATATAATGTTGAAATCGTGTATCATCCTGGAAAACACATGTATATAGCGGACACACTATCTAGAGCATGTTTGAATGAAACGGACAACAGCGAATTTCTGAAAGACTTGGAAGATGTAAATATACTAAAATACATACCTGTATCAAAGAACGTCTTGAAGAAGTGAAAGTTAGCATTGGAAACGACAATGAAATGCAAAAACTCGCGAACTGATCCAGGATGGATGGCCACAGAACAAACAAAATGTTCCATCCACACTTGGTGAATACTTCAACATCCGAGAATAATTGACATACCAAGATGGAATAATATTGAAAGGCGACAGAATTGTTATTCCAAAGGACCTGAGACCTGAAATGATAGACCGCGTACACACAGCGCATGTTGGTATAGAAGGTTGCATTCGCAGGGCTAGAGACTGTATTTTCTGGCAGGAATAACTTACCGACTAACAAACAGGATTACAAAATGTGAAACGTGCAGGTCATTTGAAACCAAACAACCAAAAGAGGACCTATTATCACATGAAAATCGAAGAGACCATTTGCGAAAATCGGTGTTGACTTATTCGCGCTTGATGGAAAATCATATCTCATAGCAGCGGACTATTAACTCCAATTTCTTTGAGATTGATTATCTCGAAGCACAACATCAGAAGCAGTAGTGAACAAACTGAGAGCTCAGTTTAGCCGTCATGGAATTCCTGACATGCGTCAGCGATAACGGACCTCAGTTTTCATCCGACACATTCAGACAGTTTGCGAAAATATATGACCACGTTACATCATCACCCCATTTTCCACAGAGCAATGGAAAAGTCGAAAACAATGTGAAAACAGCCAAACGGATCATGAAAAAATCCAAACACGCAAATACTGATCCATACCTTGATTTGCTAGAATGGAGAAATACACAACACAGGGGTATGCGACAAGTCCTGTCCAACGACTAATGAGCAGGAGAACAAACTCAAAACTACCAATAATCGAAAGCAAACTGAAACCGGAAAGTGTGGATCCGAATGAGACGGATAAAGAAGCAACAAAGCAGAAAAAGAGACAGGCTCGTTATTTCAACAGAAACACGAAAAATCTCCCTGAGCTCAAAATAGGAGACACTGTAAGAATTGAACCACAAATACAATCAGACACATGGAAAAAAGCAAAAGTCTAAAAGAAAGTAAATACACGATCATACGAAGTTATTACGGAAGCGGGAACACGACTCCGACGAAACCGGAAACAGCTCCGTAGAACCGCCGAAACGATGAAACAATCACGAAATCGACGACGGATACACAACACCACCAACACCAGAAATACCAGAAACCTCTGGTGGCCGCGAGACACGACGCACCTCCAGATCCCACAGCCATACCACCGCCTGCTGCCATGCCATCAACAAGCCGGAGTGGAAGACCAATTCGTGCGCCAAATTACTTGAAAGACTACACATGTAAATGATCTGGATCAAGATATAAAGTGTTTAAAGTGATACAACACACACATGCACGGTGTTTCACAAACTACACATACATCTCAAGCTGAATACATATACATACAACCAATGTACTATGTATATAGCCTGACCAAGCGGTGTTTGTTGTGATTCGCACCAACCTCACATAGTTATTAAAGTGTCAGTCACACTAATGATATATCTCAGACTGTGCGACACTATTATAAACAAAGGGGGATGTGACAAGATTAATGTTGACTGATCCGTACTTTAAACTGTTCCCAGTTGAATCCGCTAACACTACAATATATCTGTATATTGTTGTCCGTGTAGGGTTTTAGTGATTGAGCATTTCCGGTTTAGAGATAAAATAAAGTTCTAGAATATCACTGATTCTGGTCAATAAATGTCCTGTTTTAGAAAGCACATCACAGGGACTACTCAAATACTTTAATTAACTTTGATTTAATTATGGTTTCAGATCAAAACTCGCTGGGCGGATAGGATCTACTAGGAATGCGCTGTAAGACCATGACAGGCGAAGGTTACCACTGTTGACGGCATACTCGCACGAAATACCGGAAATCACACACATCCACCCGACCACACCTACGTCGACGTGAGATACGTCATGGAGAACATTCGCAAACGCTGTCGGGACGAGTTGACGCCGATTCCGACGTTATATGAAGAGGAAATTGCCAGTATTCGTGCCAAAGAATGGAACCGTAATTTGCCGTAATTTGCTGATTTGCTTTTCACATTAACGTGGTTAACTAACGTTACCATTGTTCGCCTATATGTACACATCATAACATGCGAGCATCAGGCCCGTACGCAGGAATTAATTTAGGAGGGTGGGTGCGTTATCGACGGCGCGAAGTGCTAAACATTGTTTTTTTGCACATTCACGCACAGACCTCGGCAGATTAACCATTTCACCCCTAAATAACTGGAATGGATTTTGATATGTTAATTTTGCAACCCATTCCAATCATCACAAAATGATTTTCAGACCAGTCCATTTATGAACATGAGGTGTTTTTGTTCTCAAAATTATGAAAATTACTTGCAAAAAGTGCAGATCCTGATGAGACGGCTCGTCACGAGCCGGCTCATCTGGATCTGCACTTTTTGCCAATACCACTATACAGGCCTGTGGTGTTGAACGGGTTAAGGGGGGTGCGTACTCACCCGTCGCACCCCCTCTAAGCATATCCGCGTAGAAACTATCAACATCTCCTATCAGTGTACATGTTATTCTAATGTCCAATGTCGCACTTACGAACTTCTTAGTCTTAAGCATTACAGGGATGTTAAAATGGTTAAACATTTACTAATTACAGTGAAACCTCTCTAAACCGGACACCCTGGGGGTCCCCAGGGTATCCTGCTTAGAGTGGCTTCACTGTAAATCAGTTATTCAATCATTCTGACCCATAGATGTGTACTACGCGATCACGAACAGACATTACCACCCGAGATAAATGGCCAAGAAACTCATAAAAAATAAGATCACATGTGTTTTGTTGATGTCCGGTTTATAGAGGTTCCACTGTATGTTTAGAAACTAGTCGATGGTCATAGAAATAAAAAAAACGCCATGAAAAAAGTAGTTAAAGACTTATTGTTAGAAGCCTAATAATAGGCCTTTAGAGAGATTGTGTTTTGTTTTTGTTTATGGCAATTTATTATTTCTCTCACTTTCTGCTGGTTTCTAAACATGATTAAATCGTTTAACCATCTTACCATCCCTGGTACGCGTACGCTGTACCCACCTGTGATTGACTGGTCGTTGCCTAGGGGATATGAGACTGTATTCAGACGTCAATACAGGAGGCTGAGAGTTCAGTTCCATCTCTGAGGCGTGAAAAATACAATTACAGTGAAACCTCTCTAAACCGGACACACTGGGAGGTCCCCAGGGTGTCCGGCTTAGAGATGTTTCACTGTAAATCATGCATTGGATCATTCTGAGCCATAGATGTGTGCTATGCGATCACGAACATACATTATCACCTGAGATAAATAGCCAAGAAACTCATCAAAAATAAGATCACTTGTGTGTTCTTGGTGTCCGGTTTAGAGAGTGTCGTATTTCCATCCCACAGGTCTGTCGGACGAGACTTTAAACTGTGGTCCCGTCTCTATATGACCTTTGTTGTTACTGGGACGTTAAACCCATTTACTTTCACTTGTATCCACCTGTGAGCATATTAGGAGTTAGAATGCCACAAATCACACATAATACGTATACATACATACTATCATGGTACTTCAGGTATTTTAAACATAAGAAGGACCAGTTAGAATTTGGAATTTATAGAACTATATAAACCAATAAATGACAGCTAAGTGTTTTACGAGATCATAAGTCAACGAAGCCTATATCACCAGGGACAACATATTACACCGACTCGGTGGCAATACAAACGCAGTTGATAGTGTATAATGACTAAAAGGTCACATGTGTTAAGTTGTACACGTCACACAAAAATTCATTGATTTTTTTAGTTTTACATTAAATTGTTAAACCCACTGGTGCTGCATTCCGAGCCAGCATAAAATGTTTCACGTCGAAATAGGCGCCGGATTCCTGACTGACGAATTCCCTTTCAGCTACATGCATGCTATACTGTATAACATATTTCGTCTAGTAATCGGCGCAAGAAATTTGCGCCGGTTACTAGACGAAAAATGCGTTTATGCAATACCTCTCAGTACAGCTGAGTGGAATTTCGTCAGGAATCTCCATGGTGCATATATTTACGTGAAACATTTTACGCCGGTGTAGAGTTCAGCACGACTGTGTTCACGCATTGATTTCATGTTTCATATTACAGTTAATATGAATCGTCACTAGAATATCGCCTAGCATATCGCCTAGGTTGCATAGAAAAACGTTGGCTCGTCCTGTCTAGAATTGGACATTATCAGTGTTATATGTCTCTGGGGTCGTTTCACTAAACTTCGTACGACTAAAATGTTCGCATGTGCAGAATTATGATAGTCTGTAAATTTCGCAATAACTCTGTTTTCTTGTAAATAATTACTGAAGTAGTATAGAGGGATTCAAAATGATACCACCTAACGAGGGTATCATTTCTCCACCCTATATACTACTCCACCACCCCCCGAAAAATCAAAAATTGGTTAACGAGGAAATTGTCTCCCACTAAAAATTGGACGTGAAAAAAAAAAAACATAATGTTTTTCAGACAGTAAATTTAAGTATAGAGGGATTCAAAATGATACCACCTAACGATGGTATCATTTATAACCCTCTATACTATTCCCACCACCCCCAAAAAATCAAAAAATTAGTTACGAGGAAATTGTCCCACGAAATATTCAAAATTGGTGTCATAAATACATCATGTTTTTTTCACGTCCAATTGACCAGATAAAAACAATAGTCTTAAAAAAGGATTTATTTTGACACCAATTTATGAATTTATTCTAATAAGTTTCTGATTTAAATGTGCCCACGAGTGATAGTTTATATTCCAACACCCCATTTTTCTCCTCCAATATAGATAATTTATTTCGCAGATCAGCAATTAATTCTACCAGCTCTAGTCTACCACGTTCACCTGTAGCCACCTGACAGTGTAGTTGCTTATGTCTACAAAGAGTTTGGGCACTAATGAATTTACAAGGGCATCTGGGGCATTGAAATTGCGGGGGGACACAAGGAATTTTTCTACGTCTCGCTAGATGCCTTCGTAGATATTCTTTACGCGTAAACGTCTTACAACAAGTCTCACACTCCATTATATATGTATATGTTTATGTTTATATTCAATTAGAAGTGAAAAAAAAACATAATGTTTTCAAGACCAATTGAAACATATAAATTTTATAGGTTATACAAAAGTATATTACAGAAAATATGATAACGTCAGAAACTAGAGCAGAAATAGAAAGTTTGAGAAGAAAAGCCGAATCTCTAGGGATTATTATAGTAAACGGTTGAGAGTTAGGGGGTTGACAAAGTTGATAAATGCCACAAAGAATGAGGCGTTTACAGAAAATATGATAACGTCAGAAAACTAGAGCAGAAATAGAAAGTTTGAGAAGAGAAGCCGAATCTCTAGGGATTATTATAGTAAACGGTTGAGAGTTAGGGGGGGGTTGACAAAGCTGATAAATGCCACAAAGAATGAGGCGTTTATGAAGCGGTTTACCCGCGCCTATAAAAAGAGGGGCATTTAATGACATATCCAAAGCGGGAGGAAGTTGGTACAGAATTCAAAAGAAGTATTGCGGGGTTAAGGGCTAGTGTAATCAAACCTTCAAGCACAAATAATTTGAGACGCCAAAATAATAATAAGAAAAAATCTATCGTTAGCGCGATAGTGGAAAAGGTGAAGAAATATTGGGGGCTCACGATGAAACATTGGAAAAGGTAGAAAATGGAAGACGGGTAGTTACATTATCCTTTCGTAAAAACATTAACATTAACGAGTCTGAACGCATGTCCGATAAACTCGCTCCGTATCTAACACCAATTTTTATTTGAGATATTCATATTCTTACAAGCTAGAACATATGGAGGAAATTAAAAATGGAAAACCTAAAACTATAATATTTCACAAAAATCTCGGTGGTAGCGAACCACTATCATCAATGAAAAACCGTTAAAAAATGGCTGTCAGATAAGGAGCAAACACGAATAATGTCCGATAAATAGACAGACCGAATACAAAGTGGAAGTTTGTAAGATGGGTAGAGGTTTTCGTAAAGCTAATACAGGGTAGTAGGGGAATTAGATTTGGGACTACAATCCAAGAAGCGGCAGGAGGAGAACTTCCAGAATGGTGAAGAATAAAAAAGGTATGTATTCTTTAGATAAGTATAATGACGACCTTTGTCTGTTCAGGTGTCTAGCTATGCATATGACAGATAAAAGACCCGACAGATGTACAGAAAAGGCGAAAGAACTTAGTAAGCATATTTTGGTAGTAATGTGGTTTCACCAATTCCTTTTTAGATCTGAAAAAGGTTGAAGAGTTTTTTAAAATCGGTATAGAAGTATATCAACCCACCGAATGTAATGTATGGTGGTTGAAAAAGGTACCAGCGCACTATAATGAAATAGGTAATAAACCAATGACAATAGGATGTTTAATAATCACGCATTTCTGATAAAAAACCTTAAAAACCTATCTAAAATTTACGCCTGCGATAATTGCAAACAGAAATTCACGACAGCGAGTAATATGAAGAGACACGGACCAACATGTATGAGAGGTGAGACAAAAGTAATATGTGATGGTAATTATTTAGAGCGCCCGCGTTCGTCGTTCGAGAAAGCGTTTTACCCAAAAGGTTCTAACAGTTATGGGGCGATCGATTGGATGTATTCTGTGGAAAAGCGGGAGGGAATTCACATTCACCACGAACAGTGCGGACACGGAGGTGAAAGATGGATTTTAGGAGCTCGGTAGATGGATACTGTCCAGAAACCAATACCGTATATCAATATCACGGCTGTTACTGGCACGGGTGTGAGATTCATGCAAAGCATAGAAAAGAAGAACGCGCATCCACTATGAGAAGAGATACATTTATTAGAAAAAGCAAAGAATTCAACCTAGTAGTTATGTGGGAATGTGAATTCCAAAGAACGGGTAAAGATATAAAGATCGGTTGCGACACTACTCTTTATCCATATCAGATAGTATACGATTTTGAGGCATATCTCCAGTCAGAAGTTGAAACTACCGGTAATAGTTTAGAGTACGAAGCTGAGCACGTTCCGGTAAGTGTTAGTTATATAGGAGATAATTTCTCAGG